>CAIGQQ010037012.1:17503-41292 GCA_903798035.1 Danio albolineatus | reverse complement strand
TAATTTAATTAAAAACTAAGTGAAAAATAAGTTACTAAATTACAAATAAAAAATAAACAAGTAAATAAATAAAAGAAAAAATATAAGAAAAAAATAAAATGAAAATAAAAACAAATGACAAAAGATATAGAATAGAATAGAATAGAATAGAATAGAATAGAATAGAATAGAATAGAATTCAATATAGTGACCATAACCCTTTATATGGCTTATAGGCCCACCGTAATTGGTTAAAAGTATGCACAATATGAGACTGACTAGTCTGTTAATGAAGAGAAAATTGACCCAAAACTAAACTAACCATTTTGTCATCGTTTAATCACCCTTGACTTGTTACAAACCTTTTTCTTCTGTGTAACACTGAAATTCATTCATTCATTCCTTCATTTTCCTTCGGCTTAGTCCCTTTATTAATGTGGGGTCACCACAGCGGAATGAACTGCCAACTTATCCAGCATTTGTTTTACGCAATGCATGCCCTTCCAGCTGCAACCCATCATTAGGAAACATCCAAACTCATTCGCACACATACACTACAGACAATTTAGCCTACCCAATTCACCTCTACCGCATCTTTGGACTTTGAGGGAAACCGGAGCACCAGGAGGAAACCCACGCAAACACGGGGAGAACATGCAAACTCCACACAGAAATGCCAACTGACCCAGCCGAGGCTCAAACCACCGATCTTCTTCTTGCTGTGAGGCGATCGTACTACCCGTGACGCCAACTCTGAAATCCTTTTTGAAAAATCTTGAAAATGCACTTCTGTGGTATTTGTTTTATGGTTATCTGTTTATAACATTGTTCAAAATGTCTTGCTTGTGTGTTCAACAGAATAAAAAGGTTTAGAATCACTTAAATCACACAAATGTTACATTTTGCATGAACCATCCCTTTAAAAATAAACAATGCTTCTTACTTTCCTCACACACCTGTGAAATAGCGCTGCAGTTCTGCCCGCGGCCTGCAGGAGGCTCTAAAATCAACCAGAAAGCCGCTGTGAAGGCGCTTCAAAATAAAGGGGAGGGAAACTTCAATTTGGCGTCTGGCGCTCGCTGAATTACTCCGACTCTCTCAGTCTGGCTGGACCGGTGCTCAACTGAAGCTACATCTCCTTTGTTTTCCTTTCCCCCTGCTTATTTGCTGTCGGATCAATGGGGAATAAATCTACACGCGGATATAAGCGCCTCTCTGACACTGGATACAAACAGCGTTTCTCACACTGATGCTTCCTTTTGACGACTAAACAGGAGATAAACGCCGACTAGGAACTTATATATGGATTATGTGAGGAAACAAACACTTTCATGAGGGGATTTTCGTATGATTGTGCTTGAATTTATCATATTTGATGGAGCAAGCTAAGTTGTGAATGGATTGACGTCAATATGATGCACTTTAAACTTTGTTTACATACATTTTGCACTTAAAAACAAACATTACGATTCATAATCGCTGTCTGGGGATGTAATATTAATATTGTCTACTTTACATTACTCAACTCAATATAGTAAAACTCATTTCTCCCAGTGTTGCCCTCTGTAGCACTGAAATGGGAAGTATGTGCCTCTTGGGAATGGATTTTGGGAATGTCCTGTAATTCGGGAATGATGAGTAACGGACCCACTATTGTCTATGAGTGGCTGAAAACCCTTCAGCTGTGTCAGTATGTGGAGTCCTTTGTTGATAATGGTTATGATGACCTGGAGGTGTGCAAACAGATAGGAAACCCTGATCTGGATGCCATCGGGGTCATCTCTCCACACCACAGGGAAAAGCTCCTCCGGGCTGTGGAGAGACTTCGGGATGAGGACAGGAAAGTGGCACCAGCTCTATATTTCACCCTAGAACCCCTTCCTCATGGCACATACCCAAATACATCTGAAATTAGTGACTGCAAACAGAAAAGCACCAAATCATGGGTCAACTCCACCTGCGACAGGCCTAGGATTGGATTTTCTAATGACATTACAGCTTTGGAGATCCTTAAGGAGCCGGTGGTGTATCCCAAACTCAAGCTGAAGATAATGATTCGGGATAAGCTGGTGAAGGATGGAATTGACCTGAGCAAAATGCCCTACTCGTATAAAGTGAGTACTGACCTTTACGTCATTATTGCTGCTGTCACATCATCTGAAAATGTTTGCTCCGTCTCTTTGTTGCTGACATTTTATTCCCGCCTAAAAAGGTTACCTGTTGGCTTGAAATTTACCCACCTGCTCTAGTTTTTTGGGGGATAATAAGCGTCTAAGGATGGTTGTGTTTGCAAAATTTCCTCAGTAAATGTCATCCATTATTATATTTGTGCATTGGTGGTTGGATGATTTTGGGTTTTATTTTAAAGGGATAGTTCACCCAAAAATGAAAATTCTGTGATTATCTACCCACCCTTCACTTGTTCAAAATCTATTTTCAATTTCTTTCCTCTGTTAAACACAAAAGAAGATATTTTGAAAAATGCTGGAACATTTGCACTTGCATTCGTTGCATTTGCATTTGTTGCACTTGCATTTGTAAAAAGTGTTCTGTAAAATTTATATTAAATAAATGGGGAGCTTTAGTTGCCAGATCTCTACTGTTAAAAATACAGTCGCGGCATTTCTAGATTTACGGTAACCTACTGTATTTCATTCATTTGTACAATGTTAATTCACCAGCTAGGGCTGCACAATATATCGTTTTAGCATCGATATCACAATATGCAAATCTGCAATAGTCACATCGCAGCATTTATGTAATAGTCAGGAAACACAGTTCAGAAGATGATTTGTGAAGTCATCGCAAACCCTAATAGAGTAAATTTTTTGTATTTGGATGTGTTTTTAAGACCTGTGACTAGCAAGTTAGAAACCAAGAAATTCTACAGTTTATAGATTTAGCGCATATTAATTATATCTACAAAGAAGTCAATGCAGTGTTAGAATTTAATGTAATGTTAATTAAATGAAATTAAATAAAATTAAATTTTAATCAAATTAAATTAAATTAAATAATTGCTTAATTGGCATGACAAATATTACAAATGTATCTCCAAAGCATTTATGAGGAACATACATATATAATAATAATAATAATAATAATAAAACACAGTAAATAGTAGTAGTAAAAAGAAAAAATATATATATAATTAATATATCATTATCCAATATCATATTATTATCCAATATACCATAAAATCATTCAATATATCATTATTATTCAATATATCATATCATTCATATATATCATATTATTATTCAATATATTATATAATTCATATACATCATATTATTCATTTCTATCAATAAAAATAATAGTACATCAGAAAACACTGTACATTTAACAATCAACATTGCAGAATAAAACGGTAATAAAAATGAAAACAGAAATGATCAGTATATTTACAATGATTCAATTATAGTCATCTACGTGTGTGTGTGTGTGTGTGTCTGTGCGTGTGTGTGTCTGTGTGTTTGCAAGCGCATCACTGATGTTTTTATTGGTCTCCTCTCTCTTTTTGTGACAGGCATTAATGTATTGTGCTGCTAGAAGGAAACAGTCAGTTTTTTCCCCCCAGTAAATATTGCAGTTGTGTTTTGTTGTCTAACTCAGTGAATTGTGGGTAAATGCTCTGGAGTTTTGGGTAGAATGTTTAAAATATAAATATAAAGTATAACTATATAAAATAAATATATAAATATAAAATAATTAGGGCTGTCAATTGATTAAAAAATGAACTAATTAAACACACTTTTGTTTGTGATTAATCACGAAAAGCCGTATTTATTACAGAAATAAAAACACAGGCATGTAAGTGCCATTTGAATTTTAAAACAATCAATTTCAATAACAAACAAAAATTATTTCCATGTTGGATTCTAAGTGAACAACAAAAAAATCCAAAATACAGGCATTGCAAATATGGAATTTGGAAAATAATAATAATAATAAAGTATTGAATACAAACAATTGTATTCATTGTAAAGTTGTTTTGCGAGTTGAGAACATTAATTATAAAGTAGAAACAATTTTGCTTAGTCCTCCTTAGCATTTAGCCAGTTGCTAAGACTCCAGTCTATTGACATTATTGGGTGACAACACACACACACACACACACACACACACAGACACACACAGACAGAGAGAGCGCGCAGTACAGCGCACTCCCTTCAAATTATCACCACGCACAACTACGGTTCTTAGTATGGCTGTATTTCTCAAGCAAGAATTCTGATACAGCAACGCAAAGCAGACGCTTTACAAAAGTTGTGTGTAGGGGGGAAACACGTCAAACTTCCTGAAACATTTGAGGGTGCTTGGAATCAACTTAGAGAGTAATGGGCTGTCTTTGACAGCTTGCGACATCATCTGGCACTTTCACTGAGTACATTTACATGGATCCATATAATCCATATTATCCTTTATCCATATTCCTTTTCTCATTAAACACACGCAGGGCCGGAGCAAGCTGAACATGTGCTCTAGGCAAACGGTGATCACGCCGCCCTCAACCCAAAAGTGAAAAAGAAAGTGACCGGTTCGCGGATGAACTTGAGGACCGGGAGGGAGGGGGTAGGTGTCGCAGATTGAAGTGAGGACCGGGGGGTTTGCTCACTATTCTGTCGCCCTTGTCGGCCGCCTAGGTCGCCTCTATGGACGCGCCGGCCCTGAACACACGTCGGCCACAACAGGAAATAAAAAAAAACTGCAACTGCGTTAATTTTTTTAACAGTTTAAATATTTCAAATTAATCGGCGTGCGTTAACGCGCTAATTTTGACAGCCCTAAAAATAATATATAAATACACTTATTTATTTATTTTTACTTTTCATCTCCACCACGGCCCATACCTGTCAACCCACGCGTTTTTCCCGGGATTCTCCTGTATTTTACAGTTCTATCCCGCTATCATCCCATAAAGGTATTTCTCCCATATTTTTAGTCTTTCTCTGAAGGGTGGCAATAAACATTAAAAAGCCGATCCTCCCTATACGCAACCCATACCGCCGAACCACCAGGGGGTTCCCTTAAAAACATGTGCAAATGATAAACTTTCACTCCATTATGGTTAAACTCTGCAATAACTTCACAAGTCTCATGTGTTCTCAACTATAATCATAACTCAACATTGCATATCCTATTGCGATATCGATGTTGAAACAATATATTGTGCAGCCCTAATGTAAATACAAACCTTTTTCTCAATTAATCATCTGACAGCAGTATTTTTAAATTAACTATCCCTTTAATGGCCAACATTTAAAGGTTGAATCTCTGAATGACATGCTGAATTATACAGTATTTACTAAAGCATTTCATATGGCGTTTGATTTTGCAACTGAATGTTAAATTCTGGCTATTACTGCTTCTCTCAGTGTCCAAATGCTGGCTAAATTATGGTTCTGGCTTGTATTTGCATCCATTTATCCTGCGTCTACGAAGCCATGCAGTGGTTTAGAGTGGCAGCGCAGTCATTGTGGTCGTTTTCATATCATCTTGGGTAGAAAATTGCATGTTTACTCGCACCGATCATGGCAAAGAGCAGCAAAAGTTTGTGATTTCTTCAAGTATTCTTTGAGTTGTGTGAGAAAAGCTGCTGAGCATTCATTAACATTAACATTTTTGCTGGTCTAGCACACTGTAGTGGTCTGCAGAGGCTTGCTTGACGTTTTCTTTTCCCAAGACAGATGATTTGATCCGGCCGAAGAGGTTGAAGTATTCGACAAGCTTAATTGAAGTCGTTATTCATTAGTGCTCTCTGGAGGCTATGAGAGCAGCCTCTAATCGATAACCAACAAGAACTGTAATCCATTAACTACACTGAGTGCTAATAATAGAGTGATTTACTGTACATTTTCTCCTTTAAACATCAGGAGCTTTTAAATAATAGGCTGGCCAATGCAATGCACGTTTAGGGTTTTGTAAACATTACTTATGCTGATTTGGATCACTTTTGGTGGTGCAACTGTGATGTTTTCGACTTTGAGGAGTGATTTAAGGGAATTGGGTCTCAAATGATTTCATGGTGGCAGTTTTGGGTGTTCAATTATGTGTCCGACATCTTAGAACTCGAATACTGTAGTTTTTTTTTCTAACAGTGCATGTGATGTTTGATAATTAAAACTAGGGCTGCATGAAATTGGAGAAATTTGACAATTCGATATTTTGTTTTGCCGCAAAATATATTAAAATATGAATATATTTTCACCAGATGATTTGAATAGCTTTGTTTGGTAAGATTTCAGGAATTTAGTTCGACTGGGGTGATCTAGTCTTGGTGATCTTGCACTTTCATTGCAGTGCATCTGCATAAATTATAAATGGCAATAAACAAACAAGCAAATAAATAAATAAACAAATTAACAAGTAAACAAATAAATACATATTTATAAATAAATAAATAAATAAAACATATAAACAAACAAACAAATAAATAAATATATAAATAAATAAAAAACAAACAAACAAATAAATGAATGAATAAATGAATAAATACATAAATAAATAAGTAAATAAATAAACAAACAAACAAATAAATAAGTAAATAAATAAACTAACTAACTAACTAATAAACAAATAAACAAACAAATAAATAAGTAAATTAATTAATAAACAAACAAACAAACAAATAAACAGTGCTGGTTCAAATGACTCAATTCCGAGTTTCTGTGCCGGAACGGCTATCTTTGTTTATGTTCTTTTAACCTGCCCAAAGCCAGTTTAGCCAATTATATTTCAGCACCCCGGGTTGCCTTGGTGGAAAACTGTGAATTTCATTCATTCAGTCAGAAAGTCTCTGAAAGCATGCGTCTGTGACCGAAATGCGACCTCCGGTGGACAATAGCAGACTCCGAAATGAGACAGATTCAGTTCCACATGAGGTTATTAATTAGCAAATGATATAAATATTATGAACATAAACATAAGGTGAGCAGGTTACATTGTAACCCCTTGTCCTAACAACATGCTTCATGATGAGATACGCAGTGATGAGCAATTTGGCTGTTTGCACCAGACGAAACACAACAGAAATTTAAATACAGCCATCCAGAAGCACAGAATATGCTCTCACTCATGAAATGGTAAGGTTTATAATCTAATTAATACAAATTAAACCTCTTTAACATTATTAAATGTAGATGCTGAATCACGTGTTTAGTTCTAAAGTTCAATTTCAAGGTCTAAGGGTGAACTATCTGCTGCTGCTTTCAGTATATGGCAATAAATGTCATGTAAAATGGCATTCAAACTCACATTGTTAGCATTTAACACTGAATAAAGCACACGAGGTGTACCTGAGGTGATCATTGTCAGTTTTCTGTTGTTCAGCTATGAGAAATAGAAGCCGTTTCTAATGTATCAATTCGAGATGTTGGTTAGGACAAAAACTCCTTTTAATATGGAGATTATTCCTTCTATCGGGTGCCGTTGCTTTTATTTAGATCACGGTTTAAATCACTCGCTCCTGTCCTCAATCTGACAACCTGCGCTTTAGTTTGTTTTCGATCCAAGAGTGCAATACCTAGTTCAACCACTGGGTGTCAAACTTACTGCACTTTTAAATGGCGTCGTGTTGACTGGCACTGCAAAAATCCTAGATTCTTTGTCTTGTTTCCAGTCCAAATATCTAAACATTTTTGAATCAAGATGTATTTTCTAGACAGGCACACCGTGTCAAAATGTTGTCTTGTTTTAAGAAATAATATATCAAAGTAAGTGAGTTTTTTTCTTTAAAACAAGCTAAATAATCTGGCAATGGAGTAAGCAAAATAATCAGATGTCAAAAGGTAACACAACAGTATTTTGTTTACCCCATTGGCAGATTATTTCGCTTGTTTTAAAGAAAAAACTTGCTTAATTTTGACATATTATTGCCTAAAACAGGACAATATGTTTTGCTGGTCTTGAAAATGCTTCTTGATTTAACAATGTTCAGATATTTGGACAATAAACAAGGCAAAAACAGCATTTTTTGCAGTGTGTTCCCTTTCGCTCTGCTGCATGAAAGCCCTTTTGGTCCTCATTATCAGACAGAGCCTCATTTAAATGGCGTAGCATTGACTGGCGTCTCCACCTGTAGCGCTGCGGGTCTCTGAGCGCTTGTCAAGACTCCACCGCCGCTTTTGTTCTTGTCCGAATCATGTTTCCATTTCGCCGTCTTATCAGCACATTTATCAGTGACGAGTCTCTGGTGACAGATGGCTTCATCGCGCTTTCAGCTTCCAGAGCCATTTAACGTCTCATGCCATGCCAGAGTCCTCATTATCATTACCGCCATTTGCATTTGTAAAGAGTGGCCCACTTTTAAAATGTTTTCGCTTGCTTCCTTGGTTTCGCAGTTTGTGAATCGCTGCTGCCTCGCTAAATTGTCTTGCAAATTGAGACGCATTTATCCTGCAACCAGCAACGCGGTTCGCTTGAGCGAGTCTGTTTGAAACATGTTTTAGTGGTTTTTTCAGATCCATTCCAAAGCATGTCTGTGAACTGAAAGGTTTAAAGGGATAGTTCAGCCAGAAATAAAACAATTACTCACTCTCAAGTGGTTATAAAACTTTCTTTATTCTGTCCAACACTAAAGAAGATATTTTGAAGAAAGTTAAAACCTGTAACCATTGACTTCCATAGTAGGAAAACAAATACTATGGAAGTCAATGGCTTCAGGTTTTCAGCTTTCTACGCTGTGAAAAGTGCCTGGTTCCACAAAATTGGTCCCAACACAAATTGATCAAGTTGACGCAAACGTTTTTGCAAATTTAAGTGGGTTGAACTTAGGGCTGGCCCGATAAACGATATTATATCGAATCGTGATAATATTTATGTCAATAACAATGTTAAGCTCTGGACTTTTTGTTACTCTATATCAGGGGTGTTCAAACTCAGTCCTGGAGGGCCGGTGTCCTGAAGAGTTTAGCTCCAACCCCAATCAGACACATCTGGGCTAGATAATCAAGCTCTTACTGGATGTACTAGAAACTTCCTGGCAAGTGTGTTGAAGCAAGTTGGAGCTAAACTCAGCAGGACACTGGCCTTCCAGGACCGAGTTTGGACACCCCTGCTCTATATTAATCTAAGAGCCAATCAAACAGCAAAAATGTGCAACAAGTTTGTTGACATTAGAGATATGCTGAACTTTCAGCCACCGAAAATTTATCGTCAGAAAATATTTTATGCCTTTTAATGGACTCTTTCATTTTTGAGGCTTCAGTCATTGTCACTTTTAAATGTGAAAGCATTAACAACTTCTGTCGAAATATCTATCGTTATTATTCATTTCGGAAAATAATTATCGAGATTGCATTTTTGTCATATCCCCCAGCCCTAGTTGAACATAAAACAATGAAGTTGTGTGAAAGAAAACCCACAGTAAGAATTGTGTTGTTTCAGCTCATTTTAAATTATTAGTTTGAACAAGCAGCGAAAGTCATTTTTTTGAGCGATCCTTCTTTTGTGTTTAATAGAGATTAGACATGGGCCGGTATAAGATTCTGATGGTATGATAACCTTGGATAAAAATATCACAGTTTCGCGGTATGACGGTATTGTGTTTACTGCACTAAAATATATTCTTTTTAAAGTCTAGGTAAAAAAACAAAACCATTTTCCCCATTGAACACAATATATTTTATTTTGATATACAAGAGCAAGTGAAAAAAAAAATAAATAATAATAATAATAATAACAATAATAATAATAATAAAATGCACGAAAAAATTAAAAAACATGAAATAAACTTGAGGGTAAGACATTTAAGAATTAATAGCAGTGTACAAATTAAAGTCATTACAAAATGAAATGGTCCTGTTTGCTTTCTTATTTTCAGATAATAAAATTAAGTTTAAATAATGACTAAATTGGGATGCAGTTCAACAGATGATTCATGGGAAAAAATCTACCTTCTGCCACTTTTCCAAATGATCAACTAGAAGTCAAGATAATATTTGATGTTCTTACAACTGGGATCAACAGCAAGACTTTTGTCAGGTAGTGTAAATCATCTCTACACAAGGATACACACAGTATCAGTTCCTCCAGCTTGTTTTGTATCAGAGCAGGATTGTTTGGATGCGTCTCTGCAGCAGGAGTTTTGTAAACGCCGCCGCGATCACAGCTCTTATTCTGTCTGACCTGCATTACGAATGGATGAGGGTTTCTGTGCTGGATGAAATGCTCTCTCCCAAACTAGTCTTTCCAAAAAGCTTGTGTAACTGAAGTGTGTGTCACAACAGATGAATGCTGTCTGGTCAGGGTGAGCAGGTCCTTGTGGCATGTGGCAAGAGGGATCAAGGCATCAATTGCGTATTCTTTCTGGCTTCATTAGTGAGTCAGAAGGAGCCCGTCTCTTTAAATTATGAAGCTGCGTCCTGATTTTTATTCTACACGGCACTCTTATATCTCCAGATTGAAGTGACATTATGGGACTGTTGAAACTTCTGGGGCTGGAAGATATGATCAACATTTAATTTCATGATATAAGTCATCTCATATCCTGCTAGTGATGTATATATATTATGATGTGAAACAGTTTTTGTTAATTCAATCTGTTAAAAGTTTATATATATTGGCCACATGTAAAGAACTAATTGTATTTTACATTTTAAAGTATATAATCTAGGGTGGTGGCATGGTGGCTCAGTGGTTCACACCGTCGCCTCACTGCAAGAAGGTCGCTGGTTTGAGTCCCGGCTGAGTCAGTTGGCATTTCTGTGTGGAGTTTGCATGTTCTCCCATGTTGCCGTGGGTTTCCTCTGGGTGCTCCGGTTTCCCCCACAGTCCAAAGACATGCGCTATAGGTGAATTGGAGAAACTAAATTGGCCGTAGTGTATGAGTGTGTGTGTAAATGCGGGAGTATATGGGTGTTTTGCAGTGCTAGGTTGCGACTGGAAGGGCATTCGCTGCTTAAAACATATGCTGGAATAGTTTGTGGTTCATGACCCCTAATAAATAAGGGACTACTGTAAGTTGAAGAAAAACTAATGAATGAATGTGTGTATTTAATAATTGTATATGTGTGTGCATAATAATTACCACAAGGTAAATACATTGGTGAAATAAGTATTGAACATGTCACCATTTTTCTCAGAAAACATATTTCTAAAGGTGCCGTGGACTTGAAATTGTCACTAGATGTTGATAGCAACTAAAGAAATCCATATGCAACGAAAACTAATCTAATTAGTTTAGAAATGAAGCTATGTGTAATGAAATGAATTGACACAGAGGAAAAGTATTAAACACATGAAGAAAGGGAGGCGTAGGAAGGCAGTGAAAACCCAGACAGCAGCTGAAATCTCTCAGTAGTTCTTCAGCAACCATCTGTCTTTCATCAGTGTAAATGAATATCAGCTGCTTCATTCCAACATCAGCAGGATGATGAAGATGAAACCAGGGTGGACATTTTCAGCAAGACAGTGATCCAAAACACAGACTAGGAAACTCTCAAATGCTTACAGAGAAAGAAATTCAAGCTGTAGAATGGCCCAACCAATCCCCTGAACTGAATCCAATAGAGAATACAACTTAAAGTACAGATTTGATGGACGAGACCCACAGAACCATCAAGATTTTTACACTCTGTTGAAGTCTGGGAAAAACCCACACCTGAGCAATGCTTGTGGCTTTTTTCTCCACATGAGATGTCTTGCTTTTTTCCCCTCTCTTTTATGGTAATACCGCAAAGGGGAAATGAGTGTTATTGGTTGTTTTTGTTGTAATTCTATAAAAATGCTTATTAATAAAGTAAAATAATAATTTATATATATATATAATTTAAAAAAAAAAAAAAATATATATATATATAAACTAGTTATTTCAGGTCCAACATAAAAATAAAAAATATAGCTAAGGAAAATGCAAAATGTAATCATTGTAACCTTTAAGATTGCAACTTTTGATATTCATGTTTCTGTCTGCATCCCTTTAATGGCATATAATATTGCACTCATAAATTACGAAAAAGTAACAACAGATATGCCCAAACTAGGACACGCGGGCCAAAGATCGCCCAATGTAACCTTTGATTTGGCCCACCATTCCATCTAAGAAGAGAGGGAGAATGATGGTTCAGGATGGTTGTCGATTAAAATTTAATGTAACCTTTTGTTTGTTTTAAGCTTTGTTTGTCTGTTAAAAGTGAACTGAAATGAAATGCTTTAATTAAATTAAATCTATATACTGTCACCTGACAATGTAGAGACTTTGGTGAGCAAATCAAGTCCAAGGCAGCTTCTGCTTGACTAGGGTCTTCAGCATTGAACTCCACTGTGTTATAAATGTGATGGTTTGGTTTTATTGCAATAAGTTATCATTTAAAAAGTTATACTGCATTAGTTAATGCGATTTAAAGTATCGGTTTCTTTTTATTTTGAAATATTATGGATTAGGAAATTACACTTGGCAACTTTAATGTAATATACTGTAGTTTGGTACATTTACCTTCGGCCCACGACTCTCGATAATATTTGGTTTTTGGCCCTTCATACTTAAAAGTTTGGGCACCCCTGGTCAACAGTGTACATGAGACACCACAAAACAAACAAAATATAAAACAAAAGATGTTTTATTTTGTCCATACAATATGTGTCATCAAATTGCACAGCCCTGTTCATAAATCACAGAGTTCATAAATCTTCCTACACCATCTAAATGATTCCTCGAATGGTCCGGCTTGTTGAGATGAGCTCTTGTGCCAGACAGAGCTGTTGCTGAAGCTCTACAGTGTTTTCTGTGAAAGCCGTAATCTGCTTAAGCTGTATTTTGGGGATTTGTTGTTTTGGCTTTTCAGATCTCGTTTTTGGATCCGTCTGGGTCGTCGGCATGCTGGGCTGTTGCTAAATCACTTTTGTTCATCATATGTGAGCCGTGTTAGGAAACGCCTCACGCTGGGGCTTAAAACAAGTTTAAGGTATCAATTTTCTTGCTGTAAAGCGTTTATGGACAGTTTTGCATGTTTGAATTAGTTTTTACTGCCAGACAAATTAGTTCAGGTCCAAAATAGCGTTCACAAACCAGCTGCTTTAGCAGGGAGATTTATTTCTGAATGAAACAGGATCTGTACCGAGGAAGAAACAGAGCTGGGCTTAATTTGTTTCAATGATGTGAACAATAATAATATAATATTAAGAATTATAATAATAAGAATTTTGTGAAAAATTCAGAGGTGGCACGGTGACCCAATGGTTAGTGCTGTCGCCTCACAACAAGAAGGTCGCTGGTTCAAGTCCCAGTTGGATCAGTTGGTATTTCTGTGGAGTTTGCAGGTTCTCCCCAAGTTGGCCCCGTGGATTTCTTCCATGTGCTCTGGTTTCCCACACAGTCCAAACACATGTGCTAGGTGAATTGAATAAACTAAACTGGCCGTAGTGTATGTGTGTGAATGAGTGTGTATGAGTGTTTCCCAGTACTGGATTTTGGCTGGAATGGCATCCGCTGTGTGAAACATATGCCGGAATAGTTGGCGGTTCATTCCGCTGTGGCAACCCCTGATAAATAAGGAACTTAAGGCTGATTTATACTTCTGCGTTAAGCGAATGCGCTTCACGCGGTCGCATTGCCCTCGCCATCGCTGACACCGGTGCGCACCTCTCAAAAAATGTAACTACACGTCGCAATGACGCGTAGCGCAAGCTCTGTGACTATTCGGCTTGGTATGGCTGCCGAATGTGGGCAAGACCGAGAGCCACGCAAATCCATTAGAGCTCCAGGTGGAAAGTTTTGTTTTGTGTTTAGCTTATGATTAATGTTGTTGCACGTCTGCATGTTTCCGCCCTAAAAATGAGCGAGTTTGAACCACTTGTACATTTAAGTGTTCAGAAAGAAAAAAAAAACACCCGCGAAGAAACACAGAGGAACATAAAAACCTACTGCCAGTTAGCATTTCAGAAGTGTTATTGCAAAGCAACTTAAACATCGCGCAGAAATATAAATACAACGCAACGCGCAAGACATGCGCTGTGTGTCACGCCGTATATTCAACCCAGAAGTATAAACCAGACTTAAGCCGAAGGAAAATGAATGAATGAATGAATTCACAAATTGATTATTTACATTAAAGGGATCATCAATGAATAAAAATTCTCTCATGGTTTACTCATCAAGTTTCTTTCTTCTGTTATTTTATTATATTATTAACATATTTTGAAGAATGTTGGAAACTGGTTACCATTGACTTCCATAGTGTTTGTTTCTCCTATTATAGATGTCGATAGTTTCTAATAGTTTTCTGAATATTCTCTTTTGAGTTTAAAAGAAGAAACACATACATGTTTAGACTAATTGAAGGTGAGTAAATAGAGTATTTTTTTATTTTAGTATGGACTCTCTCTTTAAGATAATGTACTGAAAGTCCGTTTTGAGTTTAAAATAATAATAATAATTTCAATAACTTTATGAATTTTTTTTATTTCTGACATTTGTTGCAACTAATGTCTTTCTTTTAAGTTTTTAATTAATTAAGATTTAAATGTAAATGTTATTATGTTGTTGTGTTTGTTTTTTTATTTGCTCAAAATTGTAATTTAAATATGGCTCAAATGTGGGTTTTTTCCTCACAGAAATGACTTTATGGGTGGAATAGCACAAGCTTTTTCATTGTATAAAAAGCTGCTACTTGCTTGATAGACTCAGTGTTTCACAAAACAGTTGATAAGCTTTCAGGTAACAGGGTGTCCACGGGGTCTTAAAAGTCATCAAATGTCTTACATTTCAGAAACAAAATTTTAGGCCTTAAAAAGTATTAAAATCACTGAAATATTGTGTTGTGTGTCTTAAATAATTTTTTAACAGGTCTTAATTTTCCTCAATCCAAGTATTTTTTTGGATTTTGTGTTTTTTTTTTTCTTCTTTTTTTCCCTCTCACTTAAATAAAAGACTATTTTCCATTCATACATTTCATCATTGAGGATTTCTTAAAAATACTGTAAAAATCTCTCCTCATCTCGTGTCGTGAACCCAATCTTGTTTCTCGTATCATGGAGTAAGTGTCTTGTCACACCCCTAATAGATAACCACCATCGAGGATGACGGGGCTCGCAAGTTCTGTTATTTTCAGGGTCACGGGCTGAAAGTGTGATTTGATTTGCTGAAAGTTTGGATGACGTCCACTAAAAAAAGTTGAGCGTCCGTCTAGATGTGTGTTTTCTTAGGAAGGAGAGAACAGAAGTGCAGCGATTCTCCACTGGATAATGTTCATAAAAGATTCAAGCCCAAACTGTAAAGTGCAGCATTCTGGGAAGCATTTCATGAGTCACCGCTGACCTTTTATTAGATCTGAGCAAAAGGGGTTTAGTGATTTTTGAGCGTTTCTCTCAGGTTTCTGTCTGGCGGAGACATTTTCGAAATTTCCTCAAACGGCCCGTCCTTTCACGATGAACTACATCATGTTTTGGGCTCATATTTGCTGTTTTTAAATGGCAACGAATCTGTTCTCCTGTCAGTTTTAAGCGGGCACTGAAGTGAGCATCAGAGATATGTTTTCTGAATGAGTCTGACAGAAGCACCCTGTGGAGCGCTCCATTGAGAAGGATTTGCTTTTAATGAACAAACCTCTTATCCTTAGTGCTGCATTTTGCGCATAACTCTTAGCTCGGATAAATGAGCTTTTTTTTGTCTGTGTGGATGAAGTGTGTTGTGGTTTGGGTGACCTGAGGGTGAGGGGTGATCCGGCCTCACAGCTGTGACCACAACGCTTTAAGATTACTGGATTTTGAAGGATTACCACCCAATTTGAGCATCTTTTCACATGAACTTGTGCCCCTACAACAACAGTGGTGATTTAAACCTACTTAAACGCCTGATTGGCCCGAGGATAGTTTTTATGTCTTGAAGGCGTCCTGGGATAATTTTGACATCTTAAGTGCATAAAGTTCCTGTTAAAGATGTCCCCAATATACTCAAAAAAAAAAAAAACTCATTGGATGAACTCAATTTAATTGAGGTCAGAATTTCCATCCAATAAACTTGTTTAGCACCAACTAAAAATATATATATATTTACACAATTAAATGCAATTGAGTTGGTCCAACCTGATTTTATCAAATAAAAGTTGAAATACATTTGTATTTTTATTTAACTTAAACTCAAAGGTCTGATAATATCATGTATGTCTATTATGTGTCGTACATTTTGAAGTCTCCTAGTTTTATTTGAAGTTATCCTAAATGAAGCCATTTTCAAGCATATTTCATGAGATTTCAACATATACAGTTGATTGAAACTGATCTCAGAACACTGCATTGTTGCTAATGCGAACACCCAGATCATGGGTGCTTCTTGAAGGCAGTAACCTCAAAACATTATATGAAAATCTTCTAAATCTTTAAACTAAAGTAAATATTAAACTCTAACAAGTCTTTATATTAATGTAAAACATCTAAGATTACTTTTATAGTCAATATTTTCAATTTGTTTAATTCAATCCCACGCAAAGCATGCTGGGAACTACAAATCCCTTAACCAGGTAGTTGGACTAACACAATTCTGTCATGTTGTCCCAAAACAAAACTCTTAAGTTAACTTAATGGTTTACAAATTTAAGTGGACTGAACATAAAACAAAGAAATTAGCCAAAGAAATTACAAGAATTGTGTCGTTTCAGCTCATTTTATACAGGTAATTTGAACAAGCAGCAGTAATCCTTTTTTTGAGTGTAGGGATGGGCGATATTTTATCGTTTGCAGTATACCGGTAAAAATTTGCCCCATGTTTTCCAGTGCTGGGTTGCTGCTGGAAGGACATCCGCTGTGTAAACTGTGTGCCAGAATAGTTGGCGGTTCATTCTGCCATGGCGACCCCTAATAAATAAAGGACTAAGCAGAAGGAAATGAATGAATGAATGAGTGATAAAATTCGCCCCACACTTAGACTTTTACTTATCTTAATAACGATAAAGGGCGACACGGTGGTGCAGTAGGTAGTGCTGTCGCCTCACAGCAAGAATGTCGCTGGTTCGAGCCTCGGCTGGGTCATTTGGCATTTCTGTGTGGAGTTTGCATGTTCTCCCCGTGTTCACGTGGGTTTCCTCCGGGTGCTCCCCCACAGTCCAAAGATATGCGGTACAGGTGAATTGGGTAGGCTAAATTGTCCGTAGTGTATGTGTGTGAATGAGAATGTATGGATGTGTTTCCCAGAGATGGGTTGTGGCTGGAAGGGCATCCGCTGCGTAAAACAAATGCTGGATAAGTTGGCGGTTCATTCCGCTGTGGCGACCCCAGATTGATAAAGGGACTAAGCCGACAAGAAAATGAATGAATGAATCTCTAGCCATTCTTGGGTTGTTGGGCATTCAGGAAGTAACCAGTGTCTTGTAACTGCTTTTTTTTGGCTGCGATTATTAAAATATCAAGTCAGTATTTATCAGATTTACTAATTTGGATATCAGAGCCTCCGAAATAAATAACCATGAATTGAAAGGGTAGTTTAATATTAACCCAGGCTTTTAAAAGTCACAAGCTGATTACTAGTATCTTGAAAAATATCTAGTCAGATTTTATGTGCTGTCATCATGGCAAACATAAAAGAAATCAGATATTAGAAATGAGTTATTAAAGCTACTATGGTTAGAAATTTGTTGAAATAATCTTCTCTTCAACTTAAATTGGGGAAATCATTCATTCATTTTCTTTTCGGCTTAGTCCCTTTATTAATCCGGGGTCGCCACAGCGGAATGAACCGCCAACTTATCCAGCATTTGTTTTACGTAGCGGATGCCCTTCCAGCCACAACCCATCTCTGGGAAACATCCACACACACTCATTCGCACTCACACACTACGGACAATTTAGCCTACCCAATTCACCTGTACCGCATGTCTTTGGACTTGTAGGGGAAACCGGAGGACCCGGAGGAAACCCACGCAACCACAGGGAGAACATGCAAACTCCACACAGAAATGCCAACTGACCCAACCGAGGCTCGAACCAGCGACCTTCTTGCTGTGAGGCGAACGTGCTACTCACTGCGCCACCGTGGCGCCCGAAATAATAAACAGGAAAGCTAATAATTCTGACTTCAGCTGTACCATTTTTTCCAAAAGCCCAAGCACTACAGTTATGACCAGAGTCTATGTGTTCAGTCATCGCACCATCAGCGGATTAGAGTAAAGCCTGTAGACTAGATTTGAAGGCCATATTCTGCATCAAATCAGAGCTGATGGACTGTCTTTGATTGATGTAACCGGTCCGGGGCATGCTGGGAAAACTGAGATGTGCTGTTTGTTGTCGGCTGTCCATTTCATTGCCTGCTCTATCGCACAATCAATTGGTGTTGCCGTCGGCCTGTGCGTTTATGCACGAGTGCTTCAACAGGCACAAAGCGCATCACACTCTCACTGTGTTAGTAGAGCAGTTAATATAATAAAGGATTGCTGTAAATGACCTAACAGCCAGAGCTTGAGTAAATGGGTTTAATCGAATTATGACCGCTTTACGCCCCTTAGGGCAAAAGCCTTGTGTCAAAGTAGGAGTAAATAAATCACAATATAGTTATTGACCGAAACTTCTGTCAGTTTTAAAATAAAGTCTTATAGGATAAGCTAAGAAATGAATTATTTCTGCTGTTTGTCTATTTTGACAGCTGATACCTTTTTTGATTTATAGAATAAATATGAAAACGAATAAATACAATTTTATACATTTACCATTTGCATTTGTTTAAACTAAGCAAGTTAATATCACGAGAACTGCATAAGTGATAACAATATGTAATAAATACAATGACATCTTTTCATAAATTTAATCCAGTGATTGATTTTGTTATGACTATTTTAGTTTCTGGAAAACTTTTACCTTCACATAATCTAACTACAGTCTATTGTGTAATATTATACTCTGGAAATATAATGTAAACATTTTTTTAATTACATTTTTTGTTTATATTAAAAACTACCATATGGTGATGTACAGTTTATAATATTTTAGGATGAATTTTTAAAAACTATTTTTGTTTTTATAAAATGTAGGAGCATAGCATAATTAAATTAAACAATTAAATATAGTTAAATTGAAAAAGTTAGTAACTTTTCACAAAAACATCATGTAAAATCTATTTTTTCATTTTGCCAGATAGTAGTGTGAATTTTTAAAAAATTTATTTAATTTAATTTTTTTATTTGATTTAATTTAATTTTTATAAAAAAGATTTTACATTTTATTTTATTTTATTATTTTATTTTATCTTTCCTTTTTAATTTTCTTTTATTATTTTGTTTTTTATTTTATTTTATTTAATTTCATTTTAATTAAATTTTTTTTCTTTAATTTAATTTAATTTAATTTTTTTGTTTTTTCTTTTCTTTTATTTCATTTCATTTTCATTTAATTTTTAAATTTTCTATTTTAGTTTATTTTAATATTTTATTTTATAATTTTTTATTTCATTTCATTTTACTTATTTTTTATTTCATTTCATTGTATTTTTATTTTTTATTTAATTGTATTCATTTTTTTATTTAATTTAATTTAATTGTATTATTTTTTATTTAATTGCATTTAATTTAATTTATTTTTTTATTCTTATTATATTATTTTTTTATTTTATTTTTACTTTTTTATTTTATTTTATTTCATTTCATTTTATTTAGTTTTTTTAATTGAATTTTATAATTTTTAAATATTTCGTTTTACTTAATTTTTTTATTTTATTTTTAATTTTATGTTTTATTTAATTTAATTTTATTATTTTATTGTATTAATTTTTTTTATATTGTATTACATTTTTTATTTTATTTTATTTACATTGTAATTATTATTTTATTTTATTTATTTTTTTCGGATAGTTTGTTCATCTTCAACATGCGTTATGTACATTGTAATAGATGCACTCAGCCTGCTGGTGCATAGGTTAGTTGTTCAGCTGGGCGTTTTTCTCCATGTCAGCATCTGTTTTGGGTTTGTATGAGCAGACGGATGGGATGGAGATCCTCTTTAATGCACACTTTAGCCGAGCAAACACAGCTGTGTCGTCATGTTTCTGCTTACAAGAGCTCTTCAACACGAGAGAGAGACTCCATTTAACAACACTTTTGTATTACGCACGACAAACACTTAAGGATGGTGTGAAGTCAAAACTGACCTCAATTATTTTTAATTGACTCTTGCTGTGCATAAATAATTAGTGGGGTTTTACTATTACAAAAAAAAGACTTGATTTTAGAACATTATGTCAAACTTTTTTTTTGTACATTTGTACCATTATTACTACAAACAGTATTTTTAAATTTTATTTTTTTTTATTTATGTGTGGTAATTCCATCTGGAAAAAAATGTTTATGCATACATACATATATATATACATATATAGGTCGCTGGTTTGAGTAACGGCTTGGCCAGTTGTAATTTCTGTGTGTTTTCTTTGTATATTTGAGCAATTTCAGCGTTATGGATGTGACATTTGCAGTAAAATCTCAAAACATAAATTCACAGAGAAAGTATGTTACTATTATATTCAGACATCGGTTTATATTTTATATTGTATTAAATTAAATTTATTTTATAGTAAAACAACTAAACACAGAGTTAAGGGAGCAAAAAATATCAATCTGTAAACATTTTTATATTTTAAATGAGGAAAATAAACATGCGTTATGGATGTGACGAAAAAGTTAACATACTTGGTAGAAACTCTGTGAATTAAACTGCACAACCCAAAAGAAATAATGCTCATCAAGAGGATAAGAGTTGGTTCTCCATAGAACAAAAATGATTGGTTTTATTTTATTTGATGTTTTTTGCATTTATGAGGAAAAAGCTCCGTTATGGATGTGACAGATGTGAACTTGGCACTTGTGGGATTTCGGTAAATCAAATATAATTCTTTAAAAAAATTAACAGAGACGTTTTTGAGTATTTCTAAAGTACTGTAAAAAACTTGCTTGCACAAAAAGTTTTGGCAAAAACCTGATTTTTTTCATGGCATGACATTTGCATGGAATTGCTCATACATATACAGTATATCAAGTTCTGTTAAACTGAGAGAATTTCCAACAGATTTGTAAACATATTAGTTTTAATAGCTTAACTGTGTTAATTCAGTTAATTAGGCAATCATTGGACAACACTTCCATATAGTATTCTGTAGTCTGTCTGGAAAATAATATTTCGGTAACACTTTACAATAAGGTTCATTAGTTAATGCATTTACTAACACAAACTAATCATGAACAACACTTGTACAGCATTTATTAATCATAATTGAACATTTACTAATGCACTATTAACATCCAACTGTAGTATTATTAACATAAAACTGTAGTAAACGTATTGTTCATTGTTTGTTCATGTTAGTAAATGCATCGATTAAGATTAACTAATGAACCCTATTGTAAAGTGTGACCAATATTTCTAATAATACTGACCTTTAGCAGTTTTTACATAAAACAACAATAATAATTCCAGCCAAACTAAAAGAAAGAAGTAAAACTTTGTCCTAAAAAAAAAAGGATGCTGTGTAAAATTGCATTACTCTTGAAAAAATCACTAGGGAAATATCATTCATTCATTCCTTTTTTTTCCGGCTTAATCCATTTATTAATCTGGGGTCGCCACAACGGAATGAACCGCCAACTTATCCAGCACATTTTTTACGTAGCGGATGCCCTTCCAGCTGCAACCCATCTCTGGGAAACATCCATACACACTCATTCACACTCATACACTATGGACAATTTACCAATTCACCTATACCACATGTCTTCCTCACCCGGAGGAAACCCACGCGACCACGGGGAGAACATGCAAACTCCACACAGAAATGCCAACTGACCCAGCCGAGGCTCAAACCAGTAACCTTCTTGCTGTGAGGCGAACGTACCACCTACTACGCCACCGTGGCGCCCCACTAGGGAAATATTTGAAAACAAAATCAAATCCCAGAAGAGAGCTAATATTTTAAAAAACACAGAAAAATATTAAGGGAAATTCATTCATTCATGCAAACTCCACACAGAAATGCCAACTGACCCAGCCGAGGCTCGAACCAGCGACCTTCATCAGGCAACTAGGGATGCAACGATTATGTAGATTTGATTGTACAAGTAAAGTCTGAGGAATAATCAGTTTTACAGTCATCACTAATATTATGCAGTCTTTAAATTGAAAACACTACTAATTTAGTAAATCACTGAGATCCCCTTATATTTTAAAGTGTCATTTATTGATGCTCAGGAACCACAAATACAGCACAAAAGTGAAAAAAAGGTTTTTGGCATTTAAACATAAGTAATAAGTTTAAACTGAAAATAAACGACAGAACGGTGAATAAATAAATAAATAAATAAATAAATAAATAAAAGATAAAAATAAGAAAAAATAAATAATAGTATTTGTAGTATATATCTACATTACATTGGACTAGTTGACACTGACTCAACTTTAATAACATAAAAGTTGACTTCAAAAAATTGAAAGTCGTTCAGCCCTTAGTGTTACAAACCCCTTGATGTTATGTCTAGGGGAAAGTGGGGTTTGACATTTGGATAATTAAAAGAAATTTATATCAACAGTGAATGAAGTGCAAAAGACAACCAAAGTAATACCAAAATGTGTGACTTTATTTACAATACCCAAAGTGAACAAAACAACGAATGTATCAAAAATATAGAAAAAGAAGATAAGGCAAAAATATACTATTTACAATATATACAACACAAAAGACGGGAAAAACAAGAGAGCTGGCAGAAGGGACATGGGTGGCGCTAAAGAAAATGAAAAGAACAAAACCCAACAATATCTAACTCCCCAGAAGCATCTAACTAACTAAATGTATTAAACAAATTAAACGCGAAGAGTCTTCCGAGTCCTAACTAACTACTCTGTCTGTCGAAAAAGTACAAGAGGTGGCGCTCGCCCCTAACCTAATGTACTATACAAGAGTAGACCTACGTGTTGCAAAATGTATGTCACGTGACCTTCTTACCTGTCCGCTTCATAGCATAAGAAATATTTTTATTGCAACACTCAACATAAAGATTGCGTAATTTCCCAGTGGAGTGATTGGTGCAGCCCTAGTGTTTGTATAGTTTAACACAGTGTTTCTCAACTGGTGGGTCGCGACCCAAAAGTGGGTCGCAAGAACATTTTCAGTGGGTCGCGGAGTGTGTGGTCAAAAAAAACAACAAAAGTTTAATTTTTAACTTGTTTTGCGTATAGCGGACTTTTATTTTGAAATGCGGGCACGACAACCGATCCCTTTGGAATCGACGTGGAAAGCGTCACGTTGCCGAGCAACATAGAGAGTCAGCTGGTGGAGCTTTCATGTGATAAGACGCTGAAACAGAAATTCAGTGTAGTAAGCCTCTCCCAGTTTTTGCGATCTGAGAGTGCGATCAAACCCATCCCATTCAGAACTACGTATTTGTATGAAAGTGGCTTCTCTTCCTTGGTGCAGCTTGACTCCAAGCAAAGGAACAGGTTGTACATAGAGTGCGATCTTCGGGTAGCACTGTCTACCATCACCCCTGACCCTGAAACTCTTATCACATCAGTAAAGCACATCCTCAGTTATCTCATTATCTTCCCAAATTACTGTTAAGTGAAACATATGTTTATAATTGCTGTCATATTAGATGTAAAAATGGTTATGATTATTTTAATCATTTTACAATTGTCTAGTTTGTTCTGTTCAACAGGATCAGTGTTAATGTTTTATTAACAGTTCAGTTTTGTTTATGGTAACAACCTTTCCTTACCCTAACCACTGTTTACAGTGTTTGTCGTTTTTACTTTGTAATATTTCTATAATTTGATACATTTTGTTAAATGTCAGCAATAAAATATTGTTTATTTGTAAGTCTTGCTGATTTTCTCATGATTTTTCT
>CAIGQQ010037011.1:17503-41296 GCA_903798035.1 Danio albolineatus | reverse complement strand
TAATTTAATTAAAAACTAAGTGAAAAATAAGTTACTAAATTACAAATAAAAAATAAACAAGTAAATAAATAAAAGAAAAAATATAAGAAAAAAATAAAATGAAAATAAAAACAAATGACAAAAGATATAGAATAGAATAGAATAGAATAGAATAGAATAGAATAGAATAGAATAGAATTCAATATAGTGACCATAACCCTTTATATGGCTTATAGGCCCACCGTAATTGGTTAAAAGTATGCACAATATGAGACTGACTAGTCTGTTAATGAAGAGAAAATTGACCCAAAACTAAACTAACCATTTTGTCATCGTTTAATCACCCTTGACTTGTTACAAACCTTTTTCTTCTGTGTAACACTGAAATTCATTCATTCATTCCTTCATTTTCCTTCGGCTTAGTCCCTTTATTAATGTGGGGTCACCACAGCGGAATGAACTGCCAACTTATCCAGCATTTGTTTTACGCAATGCATGCCCTTCCAGCTGCAACCCATCATTAGGAAACATCCAAACTCATTCGCACACATACACTACAGACAATTTAGCCTACCCAATTCACCTCTACCGCATCTTTGGACTTTGAGGGAAACCGGAGCACCAGGAGGAAACCCACGCAAACACGGGGAGAACATGCAAACTCCACACAGAAATGCCAACTGACCCAGCCGAGGCTCAAACCACCGATCTTCTTCTTGCTGTGAGGCGATCGTACTACCCGTGACGCCAACTCTGAAATCCTTTTTGAAAAATCTTGAAAATGCACTTCTGTGGTATTTGTTTTATGGTTATCTGTTTATAACATTGTTCAAAATGTCTTGCTTGTGTGTTCAACAGAATAAAAAGGTTTAGAATCACTTAAATCACACAAATGTTACATTTTGCATGAACCATCCCTTTAAAAATAAACAATGCTTCTTACTTTCCTCACACACCTGTGAAATAGCGCTGCAGTTCTGCCCGCGGCCTGCAGGAGGCTCTAAAATCAACCAGAAAGCCGCTGTGAAGGCGCTTCAAAATAAAGGGGAGGGAAACTTCAATTTGGCGTCTGGCGCTCGCTGAATTACTCCGACTCTCTCAGTCTGGCTGGACCGGTGCTCAACTGAAGCTACATCTCCTTTGTTTTCCTTTCCCCCTGCTTATTTGCTGTCGGATCAATGGGGAATAAATCTACACGCGGATATAAGCGCCTCTCTGACACTGGATACAAACAGCGTTTCTCACACTGATGCTTCCTTTTGACGACTAAACAGGAGATAAACGCCGACTAGGAACTTATATATGGATTATGTGAGGAAACAAACACTTTCATGAGGGGATTTTCGTATGATTGTGCTTGAATTTATCATATTTGATGGAGCAAGCTAAGTTGTGAATGGATTGACGTCAATATGATGCACTTTAAACTTTGTTTACATACATTTTGCACTTAAAAACAAACATTACGATTCATAATCGCTGTCTGGGGATGTAATATTAATATTGTCTACTTTACATTACTCAACTCAATATAGTAAAACTCATTTCTCCCAGTGTTGCCCTCTGTAGCACTGAAATGGGAAGTATGTGCCTCTTGGGAATGGATTTTGGGAATGTCCTGTAATTCGGGAATGATGAGTAACGGACCCACTATTGTCTATGAGTGGCTGAAAACCCTTCAGCTGTGTCAGTATGTGGAGTCCTTTGTTGATAATGGTTATGATGACCTGGAGGTGTGCAAACAGATAGGAAACCCTGATCTGGATGCCATCGGGGTCATCTCTCCACACCACAGGGAAAAGCTCCTCCGGGCTGTGGAGAGACTTCGGGATGAGGACAGGAAAGTGGCACCAGCTCTATATTTCACCCTAGAACCCCTTCCTCATGGCACATACCCAAATACATCTGAAATTAGTGACTGCAAACAGAAAAGCACCAAATCATGGGTCAACTCCACCTGCGACAGGCCTAGGATTGGATTTTCTAATGACATTACAGCTTTGGAGATCCTTAAGGAGCCGGTGGTGTATCCCAAACTCAAGCTGAAGATAATGATTCGGGATAAGCTGGTGAAGGATGGAATTGACCTGAGCAAAATGCCCTACTCGTATAAAGTGAGTACTGACCTTTACGTCATTATTGCTGCTGTCACATCATCTGAAAATGTTTGCTCCGTCTCTTTGTTGCTGACATTTTATTCCCGCCTAAAAAGGTTACCTGTTGGCTTGAAATTTACCCACCTGCTCTAGTTTTTTGGGGGATAATAAGCGTCTAAGGATGGTTGTGTTTGCAAAATTTCCTCAGTAAATGTCATCCATTATTATATTTGTGCATTGGTGGTTGGATGATTTTGGGTTTTATTTTAAAGGGATAGTTCACCCAAAAATGAAAATTCTGTGATTATCTACCCACCCTTCACTTGTTCAAAATCTATTTTCAATTTCTTTCCTCTGTTAAACACAAAAGAAGATATTTTGAAAAATGCTGGAACATTTGCACTTGCATTCGTTGCATTTGCATTTGTTGCACTTGCATTTGTAAAAAGTGTTCTGTAAAATTTATATTAAATAAATGGGGAGCTTTAGTTGCCAGATCTCTACTGTTAAAAATACAGTCGCGGCATTTCTAGATTTACGGTAACCTACTGTATTTCATTCATTTGTACAATGTTAATTCACCAGCTAGGGCTGCACAATATATCGTTTTAGCATCGATATCACAATATGCAAATCTGCAATAGTCACATCGCAGCATTTATGTAATAGTCAGGAAACACAGTTCAGAAGATGATTTGTGAAGTCATCGCAAACCCTAATAGAGTAAATTTTTTGTATTTGGATGTGTTTTTAAGACCTGTGACTAGCAAGTTAGAAACCAAGAAATTCTACAGTTTATAGATTTAGCGCATATTAATTATATCTACAAAGAAGTCAATGCAGTGTTAGAATTTAATGTAATGTTAATTAAATGAAATTAAATAAAATTAAATTTTAATCAAATTAAATTAAATTAAATAATTGCTTAATTGGCATGACAAATATTACAAATGTATCTCCAAAGCATTTATGAGGAACATACATATATAATAATAATAATAATAATAATAAAACACAGTAAATAGTAGTAGTAAAAAGAAAAAATATATATATAATTAATATATCATTATCCAATATCATATTATTATCCAATATACCATAAAATCATTCAATATATCATTATTATTCAATATATCATATCATTCATATATATCATATTATTATTCAATATATTATATAATTCATATACATCATATTATTCATTTCTATCAATAAAAATAATAGTACATCAGAAAACACTGTACATTTAACAATCAACATTGCAGAATAAAACGGTAATAAAAATGAAAACAGAAATGATCAGTATATTTACAATGATTCAATTATAGTCATCTACGTGTGTGTGTGTGTGTGTGTCTGTGCGTGTGTGTGTCTGTGTGTTTGCAAGCGCATCACTGATGTTTTTATTGGTCTCCTCTCTCTTTTTGTGACAGGCATTAATGTATTGTGCTGCTAGAAGGAAACAGTCAGTTTTTTCCCCCCAGTAAATATTGCAGTTGTGTTTTGTTGTCTAACTCAGTGAATTGTGGGTAAATGCTCTGGAGTTTTGGGTAGAATGTTTAAAATATAAATATAAAGTATAACTATATAAAATAAATATATAAATATAAAATAATTAGGGCTGTCAATTGATTAAAAAATGAACTAATTAAACAC
The DNA here is from genome assembly GCA_903798035.1 of Danio albolineatus. Classification (NCBI taxonomy): domain Eukaryota; kingdom Metazoa; phylum Chordata; class Actinopteri; order Cypriniformes; family Danionidae; genus Danio; species Danio albolineatus. Next base: position 37,565 of record CAIGQQ010037011.1, on the reverse strand, counting down.
ACTTTTGTTTGTGATTAATCACGAAAAGCCGTATTTATTACAGAAATAAAAACACAGGCATGTAAGTGCCATTTGAATTTTAAAACAATCAATTTCAATAACAAACAAAAATTATTTCCATGTTGGATTCTAAGTGAACAACAAAAAAATCCAAAATACAGGCATTGCAAATATGGAATTTGGAAAATAATAATAATAATAAAGTATTGAATACAAACAATTGTATTCATTGTAAAGTTGTTTTGCGAGTTGAGAACATTAATTATAAAGTAGAAACAATTTTGCTTAGTCCTCCTTAGCATTTAGCCAGTTGCTAAGACTCCAGTCTATTGACATTATTGGGTGACAACACACACACACACACACACACACACACAGACACACACAGACAGAGAGAGCGCGCAGTACAGCGCACTCCCTTCAAATTATCACCACGCACAACTACGGTTCTTAGTATGGCTGTATTTCTCAAGCAAGAATTCTGATACAGCAACGCAAAGCAGACGCTTTACAAAAGTTGTGTGTAGGGGGGAAACACGTCAAACTTCCTGAAACATTTGAGGGTGCTTGGAATCAACTTAGAGAGTAATGGGCTGTCTTTGACAGCTTGCGACATCATCTGGCACTTTCACTGAGTACATTTACATGGATCCATATAATCCATATTATCCTTTATCCATATTCCTTTTCTCATTAAACACACGCAGGGCCGGAGCAAGCTGAACATGTGCTCTAGGCAAACGGTGATCACGCCGCCCTCAACCCAAAAGTGAAAAAGAAAGTGACCGGTTCGCGGATGAACTTGAGGACCGGGAGGGAGGGGGTAGGTGTCGCAGATTGAAGTGAGGACCGGGGGGTTTGCTCACTATTCTGTCGCCCTTGTCGGCCGCCTAGGTCGCCTCTATGGACGCGCCGGCCCTGAACACACGTCGGCCACAACAGGAAATAAAAAAAAACTGCAACTGCGTTAATTTTTTTAACAGTTTAAATATTTCAAATTAATCGGCGTGCGTTAACGCGCTAATTTTGACAGCCCTAAAAATAATATATAAATACACTTATTTATTTATTTTTACTTTTCATCTCCACCACGGCCCATACCTGTCAACCCACGCGTTTTTCCCGGGATTCTCCTGTATTTTACAGTTCTATCCCGCTATCATCCCATAAAGGTATTTCTCCCATATTTTTAGTCTTTCTCTGAAGGGTGGCAATAAACATTAAAAAGCCGATCCTCCCTATACGCAACCCATACCGCCGAACCACCAGGGGGTTCCCTTAAAAACATGTGCAAATGATAAACTTTCACTCCATTATGGTTAAACTCTGCAATAACTTCACAAGTCTCATGTGTTCTCAACTATAATCATAACTCAACATTGCATATCCTATTGCGATATCGATGTTGAAACAATATATTGTGCAGCCCTAATGTAAATACAAACCTTTTTCTCAATTAATCATCTGACAGCAGTATTTTTAAATTAACTATCCCTTTAATGGCCAACATTTAAAGGTTGAATCTCTGAATGACATGCTGAATTATACAGTATTTACTAAAGCATTTCATATGGCGTTTGATTTTGCAACTGAATGTTAAATTCTGGCTATTACTGCTTCTCTCAGTGTCCAAATGCTGGCTAAATTATGGTTCTGGCTTGTATTTGCATCCATTTATCCTGCGTCTACGAAGCCATGCAGTGGTTTAGAGTGGCAGCGCAGTCATTGTGGTCGTTTTCATATCATCTTGGGTAGAAAATTGCATGTTTACTCGCACCGATCATGGCAAAGAGCAGCAAAAGTTTGTGATTTCTTCAAGTATTCTTTGAGTTGTGTGAGAAAAGCTGCTGAGCATTCATTAACATTAACATTTTTGCTGGTCTAGCACACTGTAGTGGTCTGCAGAGGCTTGCTTGACGTTTTCTTTTCCCAAGACAGATGATTTGATCCGGCCGAAGAGGTTGAAGTATTCGACAAGCTTAATTGAAGTCGTTATTCATTAGTGCTCTCTGGAGGCTATGAGAGCAGCCTCTAATCGATAACCAACAAGAACTGTAATCCATTAACTACACTGAGTGCTAATAATAGAGTGATTTACTGTACATTTTCTCCTTTAAACATCAGGAGCTTTTAAATAATAGGCTGGCCAATGCAATGCACGTTTAGGGTTTTGTAAACATTACTTATGCTGATTTGGATCACTTTTGGTGGTGCAACTGTGATGTTTTCGACTTTGAGGAGTGATTTAAGGGAATTGGGTCTCAAATGATTTCATGGTGGCAGTTTTGGGTGTTCAATTATGTGTCCGACATCTTAGAACTCGAATACTGTAGTTTTTTTTTCTAACAGTGCATGTGATGTTTGATAATTAAAACTAGGGCTGCATGAAATTGGAGAAATTTGACAATTCGATATTTTGTTTTGCCGCAAAATATATTAAAATATGAATATATTTTCACCAGATGATTTGAATAGCTTTGTTTGGTAAGATTTCAGGAATTTAGTTCGACTGGGGTGATCTAGTCTTGGTGATCTTGCACTTTCATTGCAGTGCATCTGCATAAATTATAAATGGCAATAAACAAACAAGCAAATAAATAAATAAACAAATTAACAAGTAAACAAATAAATACATATTTATAAATAAATAAATAAATAAAACATATAAACAAACAAACAAATAAATAAATATATAAATAAATAAAAAACAAACAAACAAATAAATGAATGAATAAATGAATAAATACATAAATAAATAAGTAAATAAATAAACAAACAAACAAATAAATAAGTAAATAAATAAACTAACTAACTAACTAATAAACAAATAAACAAACAAATAAATAAGTAAATTAATTAATAAACAAACAAACAAACAAATAAACAGTGCTGGTTCAAATGACTCAATTCCGAGTTTCTGTGCCGGAACGGCTATCTTTGTTTATGTTCTTTTAACCTGCCCAAAGCCAGTTTAGCCAATTATATTTCAGCACCCCGGGTTGCCTTGGTGGAAAACTGTGAATTTCATTCATTCAGTCAGAAAGTCTCTGAAAGCATGCGTCTGTGACCGAAATGCGACCTCCGGTGGACAATAGCAGACTCCGAAATGAGACAGATTCAGTTCCACATGAGGTTATTAATTAGCAAATGATATAAATATTATGAACATAAACATAAGGTGAGCAGGTTACATTGTAACCCCTTGTCCTAACAACATGCTTCATGATGAGATACGCAGTGATGAGCAATTTGGCTGTTTGCACCAGACGAAACACAACAGAAATTTAAATACAGCCATCCAGAAGCACAGAATATGCTCTCACTCATGAAATGGTAAGGTTTATAATCTAATTAATACAAATTAAACCTCTTTAACATTATTAAATGTAGATGCTGAATCACGTGTTTAGTTCTAAAGTTCAATTTCAAGGTCTAAGGGTGAACTATCTGCTGCTGCTTTCAGTATATGGCAATAAATGTCATGTAAAATGGCATTCAAACTCACATTGTTAGCATTTAACACTGAATAAAGCACACGAGGTGTACCTGAGGTGATCATTGTCAGTTTTCTGTTGTTCAGCTATGAGAAATAGAAGCCGTTTCTAATGTATCAATTCGAGATGTTGGTTAGGACAAAAACTCCTTTTAATATGGAGATTATTCCTTCTATCGGGTGCCGTTGCTTTTATTTAGATCACGGTTTAAATCACTCGCTCCTGTCCTCAATCTGACAACCTGCGCTTTAGTTTGTTTTCGATCCAAGAGTGCAATACCTAGTTCAACCACTGGGTGTCAAACTTACTGCACTTTTAAATGGCGTCGTGTTGACTGGCACTGCAAAAATCCTAGATTCTTTGTCTTGTTTCCAGTCCAAATATCTAAACATTTTTGAATCAAGATGTATTTTCTAGACAGGCACACCGTGTCAAAATGTTGTCTTGTTTTAAGAAATAATATATCAAAGTAAGTGAGTTTTTTTCTTTAAAACAAGCTAAATAATCTGGCAATGGAGTAAGCAAAATAATCAGATGTCAAAAGGTAACACAACAGTATTTTGTTTACCCCATTGGCAGATTATTTCGCTTGTTTTAAAGAAAAAACTTGCTTAATTTTGACATATTATTGCCTAAAACAGGACAATATGTTTTGCTGGTCTTGAAAATGCTTCTTGATTTAACAATGTTCAGATATTTGGACAATAAACAAGGCAAAAACAGCATTTTTTGCAGTGTGTTCCCTTTCGCTCTGCTGCATGAAAGCCCTTTTGGTCCTCATTATCAGACAGAGCCTCATTTAAATGGCGTAGCATTGACTGGCGTCTCCACCTGTAGCGCTGCGGGTCTCTGAGCGCTTGTCAAGACTCCACCGCCGCTTTTGTTCTTGTCCGAATCATGTTTCCATTTCGCCGTCTTATCAGCACATTTATCAGTGACGAGTCTCTGGTGACAGATGGCTTCATCGCGCTTTCAGCTTCCAGAGCCATTTAACGTCTCATGCCATGCCAGAGTCCTCATTATCATTACCGCCATTTGCATTTGTAAAGAGTGGCCCACTTTTAAAATGTTTTCGCTTGCTTCCTTGGTTTCGCAGTTTGTGAATCGCTGCTGCCTCGCTAAATTGTCTTGCAAATTGAGACGCATTTATCCTGCAACCAGCAACGCGGTTCGCTTGAGCGAGTCTGTTTGAAACATGTTTTAGTGGTTTTTTCAGATCCATTCCAAAGCATGTCTGTGAACTGAAAGGTTTAAAGGGATAGTTCAGCCAGAAATAAAACAATTACTCACTCTCAAGTGGTTATAAAACTTTCTTTATTCTGTCCAACACTAAAGAAGATATTTTGAAGAAAGTTAAAACCTGTAACCATTGACTTCCATAGTAGGAAAACAAATACTATGGAAGTCAATGGCTTCAGGTTTTCAGCTTTCTACGCTGTGAAAAGTGCCTGGTTCCACAAAATTGGTCCCAACACAAATTGATCAAGTTGACGCAAACGTTTTTGCAAATTTAAGTGGGTTGAACTTAGGGCTGGCCCGATAAACGATATTATATCGAATCGTGATAATATTTATGTCAATAACAATGTTAAGCTCTGGACTTTTTGTTACTCTATATCAGGGGTGTTCAAACTCAGTCCTGGAGGGCCGGTGTCCTGAAGAGTTTAGCTCCAACCCCAATCAGACACATCTGGGCTAGATAATCAAGCTCTTACTGGATGTACTAGAAACTTCCTGGCAAGTGTGTTGAAGCAAGTTGGAGCTAAACTCAGCAGGACACTGGCCTTCCAGGACCGAGTTTGGACACCCCTGCTCTATATTAATCTAAGAGCCAATCAAACAGCAAAAATGTGCAACAAGTTTGTTGACATTAGAGATATGCTGAACTTTCAGCCACCGAAAATTTATCGTCAGAAAATATTTTATGCCTTTTAATGGACTCTTTCATTTTTGAGGCTTCAGTCATTGTCACTTTTAAATGTGAAAGCATTAACAACTTCTGTCGAAATATCTATCGTTATTATTCATTTCGGAAAATAATTATCGAGATTGCATTTTTGTCATATCCCCCAGCCCTAGTTGAACATAAAACAATGAAGTTGTGTGAAAGAAAACCCACAGTAAGAATTGTGTTGTTTCAGCTCATTTTAAATTATTAGTTTGAACAAGCAGCGAAAGTCATTTTTTTTGAGCGATCCTTCTTTTGTGTTTAATAGAGATTAGACATGGGCCGGTATAAGATTCTGATGGTATGATAACCTTGGATAAAAATATCACAGTTTCGCGGTATGACGGTATTGTGTTTACTGCACTAAAATATATTCTTTTTAAAGTCTAGGTAAAAAAACAAAACCATTTTCCCCATTGAACACAATATATTTTATTTTGATATACAAGAGCAAGTGAAAAAAAAAATAAATAATAATAATAATAATAACAATAATAATAATAATAAAATGCACGAAAAAATTAAAAAACATGAAATAAACTTGAGGGTAAGACATTTAAGAATTAATAGCAGTGTACAAATTAAAGTCATTACAAAATGAAATGGTCCTGTTTGCTTTCTTATTTTCAGATAATAAAATTAAGTTTAAATAATGACTAAATTGGGATGCAGTTCAACAGATGATTCATGGGAAAAAATCTACCTTCTGCCACTTTTCCAAATGATCAACTAGAAGTCAAGATAATATTTGATGTTCTTACAACTGGGATCAACAGCAAGACTTTTGTCAGGTAGTGTAAATCATCTCTACACAAGGATACACACAGTATCAGTTCCTCCAGCTTGTTTTGTATCAGAGCAGGATTGTTTGGATGCGTCTCTGCAGCAGGAGTTTTGTAAACGCCGCCGCGATCACAGCTCTTATTCTGTCTGACCTGCATTACGAATGGATGAGGGTTTCTGTGCTGGATGAAATGCTCTCTCCCAAACTAGTCTTTCCAAAAAGCTTGTGTAACTGAAGTGTGTGTCACAACAGATGAATGCTGTCTGGTCAGGGTGAGCAGGTCCTTGTGGCATGTGGCAAGAGGGATCAAGGCATCAATTGCGTATTCTTTCTGGCTTCATTAGTGAGTCAGAAGGAGCCCGTCTCTTTAAATTATGAAGCTGCGTCCTGATTTTTATTCTACACGGCACTCTTATATCTCCAGATTGAAGTGACATTATGGGACTGTTGAAACTTCTGGGGCTGGAAGATATGATCAACATTTAATTTCATGATATAAGTCATCTCATATCCTGCTAGTGATGTATATATATTATGATGTGAAACAGTTTTTGTTAATTCAATCTGTTAAAAGTTTATATATATTGGCCACATGTAAAGAACTAATTGTATTTTACATTTTAAAGTATATAATCTAGGGTGGTGGCATGGTGGCTCAGTGGTTCACACCGTCGCCTCACTGCAAGAAGGTCGCTGGTTTGAGTCCCGGCTGAGTCAGTTGGCATTTCTGTGTGGAGTTTGCATGTTCTCCCATGTTGCCGTGGGTTTCCTCTGGGTGCTCCGGTTTCCCCCACAGTCCAAAGACATGCGCTATAGGTGAATTGGAGAAACTAAATTGGCCGTAGTGTATGAGTGTGTGTGTAAATGCGGGAGTATATGGGTGTTTTGCAGTGCTAGGTTGCGACTGGAAGGGCATTCGCTGCTTAAAACATATGCTGGAATAGTTTGTGGTTCATGACCCCTAATAAATAAGGGACTACTGTAAGTTGAAGAAAAACTAATGAATGAATGTGTGTATTTAATAATTGTATATGTGTGTGCATAATAATTACCACAAGGTAAATACATTGGTGAAATAAGTATTGAACATGTCACCATTTTTCTCAGAAAACATATTTCTAAAGGTGCCGTGGACTTGAAATTGTCACTAGATGTTGATAGCAACTAAAGAAATCCATATGCAACGAAAACTAATCTAATTAGTTTAGAAATGAAGCTATGTGTAATGAAATGAATTGACACAGAGGAAAAGTATTAAACACATGAAGAAAGGGAGGCGTAGGAAGGCAGTGAAAACCCAGACAGCAGCTGAAATCTCTCAGTAGTTCTTCAGCAACCATCTGTCTTTCATCAGTGTAAATGAATATCAGCTGCTTCATTCCAACATCAGCAGGATGATGAAGATGAAACCAGGGTGGACATTTTCAGCAAGACAGTGATCCAAAACACAGACTAGGAAACTCTCAAATGCTTACAGAGAAAGAAATTCAAGCTGTAGAATGGCCCAACCAATCCCCTGAACTGAATCCAATAGAGAATACAACTTAAAGTACAGATTTGATGGACGAGACCCACAGAACCATCAAGATTTTTACACTCTGTTGAAGTCTGGGAAAAACCCACACCTGAGCAATGCTTGTGGCTTTTTTCTCCACATGAGATGTCTTGCTTTTTTCCCCTCTCTTTTATGGTAATACCGCAAAGGGGAAATGAGTGTTATTGGTTGTTTTTGTTGTAATTCTATAAAAATGCTTATTAATAAAGTAAAATAATAATTTATATATATATATAATTTAAAAAAAAAAAAAAATATATATATATATAAACTAGTTATTTCAGGTCCAACATAAAAATAAAAAATATAGCTAAGGAAAATGCAAAATGTAATCATTGTAACCTTTAAGATTGCAACTTTTGATATTCATGTTTCTGTCTGCATCCCTTTAATGGCATATAATATTGCACTCATAAATTACGAAAAAGTAACAACAGATATGCCCAAACTAGGACACGCGGGCCAAAGATCGCCCAATGTAACCTTTGATTTGGCCCACCATTCCATCTAAGAAGAGAGGGAGAATGATGGTTCAGGATGGTTGTCGATTAAAATTTAATGTAACCTTTTGTTTGTTTTAAGCTTTGTTTGTCTGTTAAAAGTGAACTGAAATGAAATGCTTTAATTAAATTAAATCTATATACTGTCACCTGACAATGTAGAGACTTTGGTGAGCAAATCAAGTCCAAGGCAGCTTCTGCTTGACTAGGGTCTTCAGCATTGAACTCCACTGTGTTATAAATGTGATGGTTTGGTTTTATTGCAATAAGTTATCATTTAAAAAGTTATACTGCATTAGTTAATGCGATTTAAAGTATCGGTTTCTTTTTATTTTGAAATATTATGGATTAGGAAATTACACTTGGCAACTTTAATGTAATATACTGTAGTTTGGTACATTTACCTTCGGCCCACGACTCTCGATAATATTTGGTTTTTGGCCCTTCATACTTAAAAGTTTGGGCACCCCTGGTCAACAGTGTACATGAGACACCACAAAACAAACAAAATATAAAACAAAAGATGTTTTATTTTGTCCATACAATATGTGTCATCAAATTGCACAGCCCTGTTCATAAATCACAGAGTTCATAAATCTTCCTACACCATCTAAATGATTCCTCGAATGGTCCGGCTTGTTGAGATGAGCTCTTGTGCCAGACAGAGCTGTTGCTGAAGCTCTACAGTGTTTTCTGTGAAAGCCGTAATCTGCTTAAGCTGTATTTTGGGGATTTGTTGTTTTGGCTTTTCAGATCTCGTTTTTGGATCCGTCTGGGTCGTCGGCATGCTGGGCTGTTGCTAAATCACTTTTGTTCATCATATGTGAGCCGTGTTAGGAAACGCCTCACGCTGGGGCTTAAAACAAGTTTAAGGTATCAATTTTCTTGCTGTAAAGCGTTTATGGACAGTTTTGCATGTTTGAATTAGTTTTTACTGCCAGACAAATTAGTTCAGGTCCAAAATAGCGTTCACAAACCAGCTGCTTTAGCAGGGAGATTTATTTCTGAATGAAACAGGATCTGTACCGAGGAAGAAACAGAGCTGGGCTTAATTTGTTTCAATGATGTGAACAATAATAATATAATATTAAGAATTATAATAATAAGAATTTTGTGAAAAATTCAGAGGTGGCACGGTGACCCAATGGTTAGTGCTGTCGCCTCACAACAAGAAGGTCGCTGGTTCAAGTCCCAGTTGGATCAGTTGGTATTTCTGTGGAGTTTGCAGGTTCTCCCCAAGTTGGCCCCGTGGATTTCTTCCATGTGCTCTGGTTTCCCACACAGTCCAAACACATGTGCTAGGTGAATTGAATAAACTAAACTGGCCGTAGTGTATGTGTGTGAATGAGTGTGTATGAGTGTTTCCCAGTACTGGATTTTGGCTGGAATGGCATCCGCTGTGTGAAACATATGCCGGAATAGTTGGCGGTTCATTCCGCTGTGGCAACCCCTGATAAATAAGGAACTTAAGGCTGATTTATACTTCTGCGTTAAGCGAATGCGCTTCACGCGGTCGCATTGCCCTCGCCATCGCTGACACCGGTGCGCACCTCTCAAAAAATGTAACTACACGTCGCAATGACGCGTAGCGCAAGCTCTGTGACTATTCGGCTTGGTATGGCTGCCGAATGTGGGCAAGACCGAGAGCCACGCAAATCCATTAGAGCTCCAGGTGGAAAGTTTTGTTTTGTGTTTAGCTTATGATTAATGTTGTTGCACGTCTGCATGTTTCCGCCCTAAAAATGAGCGAGTTTGAACCACTTGTACATTTAAGTGTTCAGAAAGAAAAAAAAAACACCCGCGAAGAAACACAGAGGAACATAAAAACCTACTGCCAGTTAGCATTTCAGAAGTGTTATTGCAAAGCAACTTAAACATCGCGCAGAAATATAAATACAACGCAACGCGCAAGACATGCGCTGTGTGTCACGCCGTATATTCAACCCAGAAGTATAAACCAGACTTAAGCCGAAGGAAAATGAATGAATGAATGAATTCACAAATTGATTATTTACATTAAAGGGATCATCAATGAATAAAAATTCTCTCATGGTTTACTCATCAAGTTTCTTTCTTCTGTTATTTTATTATATTATTAACATATTTTGAAGAATGTTGGAAACTGGTTACCATTGACTTCCATAGTGTTTGTTTCTCCTATTATAGATGTCGATAGTTTCTAATAGTTTTCTGAATATTCTCTTTTGAGTTTAAAAGAAGAAACACATACATGTTTAGACTAATTGAAGGTGAGTAAATAGAGTATTTTTTTATTTTAGTATGGACTCTCTCTTTAAGATAATGTACTGAAAGTCCGTTTTGAGTTTAAAATAATAATAATAATTTCAATAACTTTATGAATTTTTTTTATTTCTGACATTTGTTGCAACTAATGTCTTTCTTTTAAGTTTTTAATTAATTAAGATTTAAATGTAAATGTTATTATGTTGTTGTGTTTGTTTTTTTATTTGCTCAAAATTGTAATTTAAATATGGCTCAAATGTGGGTTTTTTCCTCACAGAAATGACTTTATGGGTGGAATAGCACAAGCTTTTTCATTGTATAAAAAGCTGCTACTTGCTTGATAGACTCAGTGTTTCACAAAACAGTTGATAAGCTTTCAGGTAACAGGGTGTCCACGGGGTCTTAAAAGTCATCAAATGTCTTACATTTCAGAAACAAAATTTTAGGCCTTAAAAAGTATTAAAATCACTGAAATATTGTGTTGTGTGTCTTAAATAATTTTTTAACAGGTCTTAATTTTCCTCAATCCAAGTATTTTTTTGGATTTTGTGTTTTTTTTTTTTCTTCTTTTTTTCCCTCTCACTTAAATAAAAGACTATTTTCCATTCATACATTTCATCATTGAGGATTTCTTAAAAATACTGTAAAAATCTCTCCTCATCTCGTGTCGTGAACCCAATCTTGTTTCTCGTATCATGGAGTAAGTGTCTTGTCACACCCCTAATAGATAACCACCATCGAGGATGACGGGGCTCGCAAGTTCTGTTATTTTCAGGGTCACGGGCTGAAAGTGTGATTTGATTTGCTGAAAGTTTGGATGACGTCCACTAAAAAAAGTTGAGCGTCCGTCTAGATGTGTGTTTTCTTAGGAAGGAGAGAACAGAAGTGCAGCGATTCTCCACTGGATAATGTTCATAAAAGATTCAAGCCCAAACTGTAAAGTGCAGCATTCTGGGAAGCATTTCATGAGTCACCGCTGACCTTTTATTAGATCTGAGCAAAAGGGGTTTAGTGATTTTTGAGCGTTTCTCTCAGGTTTCTGTCTGGCGGAGACATTTTCGAAATTTCCTCAAACGGCCCGTCCTTTCACGATGAACTACATCATGTTTTGGGCTCATATTTGCTGTTTTTAAATGGCAACGAATCTGTTCTCCTGTCAGTTTTAAGCGGGCACTGAAGTGAGCATCAGAGATATGTTTTCTGAATGAGTCTGACAGAAGCACCCTGTGGAGCGCTCCATTGAGAAGGATTTGCTTTTAATGAACAAACCTCTTATCCTTAGTGCTGCATTTTGCGCATAACTCTTAGCTCGGATAAATGAGCTTTTTTTTGTCTGTGTGGATGAAGTGTGTTGTGGTTTGGGTGACCTGAGGGTGAGGGGTGATCCGGCCTCACAGCTGTGACCACAACGCTTTAAGATTACTGGATTTTGAAGGATTACCACCCAATTTGAGCATCTTTTCACATGAACTTGTGCCCCTACAACAACAGTGGTGATTTAAACCTACTTAAACGCCTGATTGGCCCGAGGATAGTTTTTATGTCTTGAAGGCGTCCTGGGATAATTTTGACATCTTAAGTGCATAAAGTTCCTGTTAAAGATGTCCCCAATATACTCAAAAAAAAAAAAAACTCATTGGATGAACTCAATTTAATTGAGGTCAGAATTTCCATCCAATAAACTTGTTTAGCACCAACTAAAAATATATATATATTTACACAATTAAATGCAATTGAGTTGGTCCAACCTGATTTTATCAAATAAAAGTTGAAATACATTTGTATTTTTATTTAACTTAAACTCAAAGGTCTGATAATATCATGTATGTCTATTATGTGTCGTACATTTTGAAGTCTCCTAGTTTTATTTGAAGTTATCCTAAATGAAGCCATTTTCAAGCATATTTCATGAGATTTCAACATATACAGTTGATTGAAACTGATCTCAGAACACTGCATTGTTGCTAATGCGAACACCCAGATCATGGGTGCTTCTTGAAGGCAGTAACCTCAAAACATTATATGAAAATCTTCTAAATCTTTAAACTAAAGTAAATATTAAACTCTAACAAGTCTTTATATTAATGTAAAACATCTAAGATTACTTTTATAGTCAATATTTTCAATTTGTTTAATTCAATCCCACGCAAAGCATGCTGGGAACTACAAATCCCTTAACCAGGTAGTTGGACTAACACAATTCTGTCATGTTGTCCCAAAACAAAACTCTTAAGTTAACTTAATGGTTTACAAATTTAAGTGGACTGAACATAAAACAAAGAAATTAGCCAAAGAAATTACAAGAATTGTGTCGTTTCAGCTCATTTTATACAGGTAATTTGAACAAGCAGCAGTAATCCTTTTTTTGAGTGTAGGGATGGGCGATATTTTATCGTTTGCAGTATACCGGTAAAAATTTGCCCCATGTTTTCCAGTGCTGGGTTGCTGCTGGAAGGACATCCGCTGTGTAAACTGTGTGCCAGAATAGTTGGCGGTTCATTCTGCCATGGCGACCCCTAATAAATAAAGGACTAAGCAGAAGGAAATGAATGAATGAATGAGTGATAAAATTCGCCCCACACTTAGACTTTTACTTATCTTAATAACGATAAAGGGCGACACGGTGGTGCAGTAGGTAGTGCTGTCGCCTCACAGCAAGAATGTCGCTGGTTCGAGCCTCGGCTGGGTCATTTGGCATTTCTGTGTGGAGTTTGCATGTTCTCCCCGTGTTCACGTGGGTTTCCTCCGGGTGCTCCCCCACAGTCCAAAGATATGCGGTACAGGTGAATTGGGTAGGCTAAATTGTCCGTAGTGTATGTGTGTGAATGAGAATGTATGGATGTGTTTCCCAGAGATGGGTTGTGGCTGGAAGGGCATCCGCTGCGTAAAACAAATGCTGGATAAGTTGGCGGTTCATTCCGCTGTGGCGACCCCAGATTGATAAAGGGACTAAGCCGACAAGAAAATGAATGAATGAATCTCTAGCCATTCTTGGGTTGTTGGGCATTCAGGAAGTAACCAGTGTCTTGTAACTGCTTTTTTTTTGGCTGCGATTATTAAAATATCAAGTCAGTATTTATCAGATTTACTAATTTGGATATCAGAGCCTCCGAAATAAATAACCATGAATTGAAAGGGTAGTTTAATATTAACCCAGGCTTTTAAAAGTCACAAGCTGATTACTAGTATCTTGAAAAATATCTAGTCAGATTTTATGTGCTGTCATCATGGCAAACATAAAAGAAATCAGATATTAGAAATGAGTTATTAAAGCTACTATGGTTAGAAATTTGTTGAAATAATCTTCTCTTCAACTTAAATTGGGGAAATCATTCATTCATTTTCTTTTCGGCTTAGTCCCTTTATTAATCCGGGGTCGCCACAGCGGAATGAACCGCCAACTTATCCAGCATTTGTTTTACGTAGCGGATGCCCTTCCAGCCACAACCCATCTCTGGGAAACATCCACACACACTCATTCGCACTCACACACTACGGACAATTTAGCCTACCCAATTCACCTGTACCGCATGTCTTTGGACTTGTAGGGGAAACCGGAGGACCCGGAGGAAACCCACGCAACCACAGGGAGAACATGCAAACTCCACACAGAAATGCCAACTGACCCAACCGAGGCTCGAACCAGCGACCTTCTTGCTGTGAGGCGAACGTGCTACTCACTGCGCCACCGTGGCGCCCGAAATAATAAACAGGAAAGCTAATAATTCTGACTTCAGCTGTACCATTTTTTCCAAAAGCCCAAGCACTACAGTTATGACCAGAGTCTATGTGTTCAGTCATCGCACCATCAGCGGATTAGAGTAAAGCCTGTAGACTAGATTTGAAGGCCATATTCTGCATCAAATCAGAGCTGATGGACTGTCTTTGATTGATGTAACCGGTCCGGGGCATGCTGGGAAAACTGAGATGTGCTGTTTGTTGTCGGCTGTCCATTTCATTGCCTGCTCTATCGCACAATCAATTGGTGTTGCCGTCGGCCTGTGCGTTTATGCACGAGTGCTTCAACAGGCACAAAGCGCATCACACTCTCACTGTGTTAGTAGAGCAGTTAATATAATAAAGGATTGCTGTAAATGACCTAACAGCCAGAGCTTGAGTAAATGGGTTTAATCGAATTATGACCGCTTTACGCCCCTTAGGGCAAAAGCCTTGTGTCAAAGTAGGAGTAAATAAATCACAATATAGTTATTGACCGAAACTTCTGTCAGTTTTAAAATAAAGTCTTATAGGATAAGCTAAGAAATGAATTATTTCTGCTGTTTGTCTATTTTGACAGCTGATACCTTTTTTGATTTATAGAATAAATATGAAAACGAATAAATACAATTTTATACATTTACCATTTGCATTTGTTTAAACTAAGCAAGTTAATATCACGAGAACTGCATAAGTGATAACAATATGTAATAAATACAATGACATCTTTTCATAAATTTAATCCAGTGATTGATTTTGTTATGACTATTTTAGTTTCTGGAAAACTTTTACCTTCACATAATCTAACTACAGTCTATTGTGTAATATTATACTCTGGAAATATAATGTAAACATTTTTTTAATTACATTTTTTGTTTATATTAAAAACTACCATATGGTGATGTACAGTTTATAATATTTTAGGATGAATTTTTAAAAACTATTTTTGTTTTTATAAAATGTAGGAGCATAGCATAATTAAATTAAACAATTAAATATAGTTAAATTGAAAAAGTTAGTAACTTTTCACAAAAACATCATGTAAAATCTATTTTTTCATTTTGCCAGATAGTAGTGTGAATTTTTAAAAAATTTATTTAATTTAATTTTTTTATTTGATTTAATTTAATTTTTATAAAAAAGATTTTACATTTTATTTTATTTTATTATTTTATTTTATCTTTCCTTTTTAATTTTCTTTTATTATTTTGTTTTTTATTTTATTTTATTTAATTTCATTTTAATTAAATTTTTTTTCTTTAATTTAATTTAATTTAATTTTTTTGTTTTTTCTTTTCTTTTATTTCATTTCATTTTCATTTAATTTTTAAATTTTCTATTTTAGTTTATTTTAATATTTTATTTTATAATTTTTTATTTCATTTCATTTTACTTATTTTTTATTTCATTTCATTGTATTTTTATTTTTTATTTAATTGTATTCATTTTTTTATTTAATTTAATTTAATTGTATTATTTTTTATTTAATTGCATTTAATTTAATTTATTTTTTTATTCTTATTATATTATTTTTTTATTTTATTTTTACTTTTTTATTTTATTTTATTTCATTTCATTTTATTTAGTTTTTTTAATTGAATTTTATAATTTTTAAATATTTCGTTTTACTTAATTTTTTTATTTTATTTTTAATTTTATGTTTTATTTAATTTAATTTTATTATTTTATTGTATTAATTTTTTTTATATTGTATTACATTTTTTATTTTATTTTATTTACATTGTAATTATTATTTTATTTTATTTATTTTTTTCGGATAGTTTGTTCATCTTCAACATGCGTTATGTACATTGTAATAGATGCACTCAGCCTGCTGGTGCATAGGTTAGTTGTTCAGCTGGGCGTTTTTCTCCATGTCAGCATCTGTTTTGGGTTTGTATGAGCAGACGGATGGGATGGAGATCCTCTTTAATGCACACTTTAGCCGAGCAAACACAGCTGTGTCGTCATGTTTCTGCTTACAAGAGCTCTTCAACACGAGAGAGAGACTCCATTTAACAACACTTTTGTATTACGCACGACAAACACTTAAGGATGGTGTGAAGTCAAAACTGACCTCAATTATTTTTAATTGACTCTTGCTGTGCATAAATAATTAGTGGGGTTTTACTATTACAAAAAAAAGACTTGATTTTAGAACATTATGTCAAACTTTTTTTTTGTACATTTGTACCATTATTACTACAAACAGTATTTTTAAATTTTATTTTTTTTTATTTATGTGTGGTAATTCCATCTGGAAAAAAATGTTTATGCATACATACATATATATATACATATATAGGTCGCTGGTTTGAGTAACGGCTTGGCCAGTTGTAATTTCTGTGTGTTTTCTTTGTATATTTGAGCAATTTCAGCGTTATGGATGTGACATTTGCAGTAAAATCTCAAAACATAAATTCACAGAGAAAGTATGTTACTATTATATTCAGACATCGGTTTATATTTTATATTGTATTAAATTAAATTTATTTTATAGTAAAACAACTAAACACAGAGTTAAGGGAGCAAAAAATATCAATCTGTAAACATTTTTATATTTTAAATGAGGAAAATAAACATGCGTTATGGATGTGACGAAAAAGTTAACATACTTGGTAGAAACTCTGTGAATTAAACTGCACAACCCAAAAGAAATAATGCTCATCAAGAGGATAAGAGTTGGTTCTCCATAGAACAAAAATGATTGGTTTTATTTTATTTGATGTTTTTTGCATTTATGAGGAAAAAGCTCCGTTATGGATGTGACAGATGTGAACTTGGCACTTGTGGGATTTCGGTAAATCAAATATAATTCTTTAAAAAAATTAACAGAGACGTTTTTGAGTATTTCTAAAGTACTGTAAAAAACTTGCTTGCACAAAAAGTTTTGGCAAAAACCTGATTTTTTTCATGGCATGACATTTGCATGGAATTGCTCATACATATACAGTATATCAAGTTCTGTTAAACTGAGAGAATTTCCAACAGATTTGTAAACATATTAGTTTTAATAGCTTAACTGTGTTAATTCAGTTAATTAGGCAATCATTGGACAACACTTCCATATAGTATTCTGTAGTCTGTCTGGAAAATAATATTTCGGTAACACTTTACAATAAGGTTCATTAGTTAATGCATTTACTAACACAAACTAATCATGAACAACACTTGTACAGCATTTATTAATCATAATTGAACATTTACTAATGCACTATTAACATCCAACTGTAGTATTATTAACATAAAACTGTAGTAAACGTATTGTTCATTGTTTGTTCATGTTAGTAAATGCATCGATTAAGATTAACTAATGAACCCTATTGTAAAGTGTGACCAATATTTCTAATAATACTGACCTTTAGCAGTTTTTACATAAAACAACAATAATAATTCCAGCCAAACTAAAAGAAAGAAGTAAAACTTTGTCCTAAAAAAAAAAAGGATGCTGTGTAAAATTGCATTACTCTTGAAAAAATCACTAGGGAAATATCATTCATTCATTCCTTTTTTTTCCGGCTTAATCCATTTATTAATCTGGGGTCGCCACAACGGAATGAACCGCCAACTTATCCAGCACATTTTTTACGTAGCGGATGCCCTTCCAGCTGCAACCCATCTCTGGGAAACATCCATACACACTCATTCACACTCATACACTATGGACAATTTACCAATTCACCTATACCACATGTCTTCCTCACCCGGAGGAAACCCACGCGACCACGGGGAGAACATGCAAACTCCACACAGAAATGCCAACTGACCCAGCCGAGGCTCAAACCAGTAACCTTCTTGCTGTGAGGCGAACGTACCACCTACTACGCCACCGTGGCGCCCCACTAGGGAAATATTTGAAAACAAAATCAAATCCCAGAAGAGAGCTAATATTTTAAAAAACACAGAAAAATATTAAGGGAAATTCATTCATTCATGCAAACTCCACACAGAAATGCCAACTGACCCAGCCGAGGCTCGAACCAGCGACCTTCATCAGGCAACTAGGGATGCAACGATTATGTAGATTTGATTGTACAAGTAAAGTCTGAGGAATAATCAGTTTTACAGTCATCACTAATATTATGCAGTCTTTAAATTGAAAACACTACTAATTTAGTAAATCACTGAGATCCCCTTATATTTTAAAGTGTCATTTATTGATGCTCAGGAACCACAAATACAGCACAAAAGTGAAAAAAAGGTTTTTGGCATTTAAACATAAGTAATAAGTTTAAACTGAAAATAAACGACAGAACGGTGAATAAATAAATAAATAAATAAATAAATAAATAAAAGATAAAAATAAGAAAAAATAAATAATAGTATTTGTAGTATATATCTACATTACATTGGACTAGTTGACACTGACTCAACTTTAATAACATAAAAGTTGACTTCAAAAAATTGAAAGTCGTTCAGCCCTTAGTGTTACAAACCCCTTGATGTTATGTCTAGGGGAAAGTGGGGTTTGACATTTGGATAATTAAAAGAAATTTATATCAACAGTGAATGAAGTGCAAAAGACAACCAAAGTAATACCAAAATGTGTGACTTTATTTACAATACCCAAAGTGAACAAAACAACGAATGTATCAAAAATATAGAAAAAGAAGATAAGGCAAAAATATACTATTTACAATATATACAACACAAAAGACGGGAAAAACAAGAGAGCTGGCAGAAGGGACATGGGTGGCGCTAAAGAAAATGAAAAGAACAAAACCCAACAATATCTAACTCCCCAGAAGCATCTAACTAACTAAATGTATTAAACAAATTAAACGCGAAGAGTCTTCCGAGTCCTAACTAACTACTCTGTCTGTCGAAAAAGTACAAGAGGTGGCGCTCGCCCCTAACCTAATGTACTATACAAGAGTAGACCTACGTGTTGCAAAATGTATGTCACGTGACCTTCTTACCTGTCCGCTTCATAGCATAAGAAATATTTTTATTGCAACACTCAACATAAAGATTGCGTAATTTCCCAGTGGAGTGATTGGTGCAGCCCTAGTGTTTGTATAGTTTAACACAGTGTTTCTCAACTGGTGGGTCGCGACCCAAAAGTGGGTCGCAAGAACATTTTCAGTGGGTCGCGGAGTGTGTGGTCAAAAAAAACAACAAAAGTTTAATTTTTAACTTGTTTTGCGTATAGCGGACTTTTATTTTGAAATGCGGGCACGACAACCGATCCCTTTGGAATCGACGTGGAAAGCGTCACGTTGCCGAGCAACATAGAGAGTCAGCTGGTGGAGCTTTCATGTGATAAGACGCTGAAACAGAAATTCAGTGTAGTAAGCCTCTCCCAGTTTTTGCGATCTGAGAGTGCGATCAAACCCATCCCATTCAGAACTACGTATTTGTATGAAAGTGGCTTCTCTTCCTTGGTGCAGCTTGACTCCAAGCAAAGGAACAGGTTGTACATAGAGTGCGATCTTCGGGTAGCACTGTCTACCATCACCCCTGACCCTGAAACTCTTATCACATCAGTAAAGCACATCCTCAGTTATCTCATTATCTTCCCAAATTACTGTTAAGTGAAACATATGTTTATAATTGCTGTCATATTAGATGTAAAAATGGTTATGATTATTTTAATCATTTTACAATTGTCTAGTTTGTTCTGTTCAACAGGATCAGTGTTAATGTTTTATTAACAGTTCAGTTTTGTTTATGGTAACAACCTTTCCTTACCCTAACCACTGTTTACAGTGTTTGTCGTTTTTACTTTGTAATATTTCTATAATTTGATACATTTTGTTAAATGTCAGCAATAAAATATTGTTTATTTGTAAGTCTTGCTGATTTTCTCATGATTTTTCT
>CAIGQQ010037006.1:15261-27761 GCA_903798035.1 Danio albolineatus | reverse complement strand
TGTTGTTGTTGTTGTTGTTGTTATCATCATCATTATTTTTATTATTAATATATTGTTATTTATTATTATTATTACAATTTTTATTATTTATTATTATTATATTTATTATTATCATTATCATTATTTTTATTATTAATATATTATTTATTATTATTATATTTATTATTATCATTATCATTATTTTATTATTAATATATTATTTATTTTATTATTATTATATTATTATTTTATTATATTATTATTATTATTATGATTATTATTATTATTATTATTATTATCATTATCATTATCATTATTTTTGTTATTAATATTGTTATTATTACTATTTTTATTATTTATTATTATTATTATTATTATTGTTATTGTTATTATTATTATTATATTTATTATTATTATTTATTGTTATTACTGTTGTTGTTGTTGTTATTACTATTATTTATTTATCTCTCCATCTCTTCTCTGTCCAGGTTCAGTGTCTCCAATGACTTGAAATATGATGCTGAAAGAGACTTGAGGGACATCGGCGCAAAAAACATTCAGGTTCATTCATTAAACAAGGTATGTGAAGTGCTCCTGCGCAGAGTTGGGTTTAATGTAAGTAACTAGTTTCTGTAATTAAATTACTTTGCCACAAATATTGTAATTGATTACTTTTATTGTAATGTTATCAGTTACTTGTACTTGCCGTAAATTCTGATAATGAGTTCAGCAGTTCTGGATGAAGGCTTTCCAGAGAAGCAGAGTTGAACTTGCTTAAGGAGAAATGAGTCAGAAATTAGTAACAGTGTGTGTGTGAAATAGGGTGCCGTTACTTTATAATGTTGTTGTAGTTGTTTTTTGTTTAGAAAATATTATTTATTTATTTATTATTATTTTTTAAATAAAGCTAAAAGGTGCTTCTGGTCTTAAATATAAATGTATTTACTTTCTATTGTCTAAGTATTTAGATTTTACAGGGATTTTATTTATTTATTTTTTTTTAAATTATTGTTGGTGTTGGTTGTATCGTGTTTATTTTTGCGTTTATGTAGCACTTTGAATTACCATCATTTATGAAATGTGCTATGTAAATAAACCTTGCCTAAACGGTATTGAGTAAATTAATTAAATTGCTTGTTGATTTACTTTTAAAGTAATTTTAATGTTATTAAGTAACTCGCCAAACGGCTGGCACACGTGATGTTTGTGTGTTTGAGTAGAATAATTGTGTACTCATGTGTTTCTGTTTCAGTTTAAATATGGAAAGATCTCCTCCAAACACAACGGCAGTGTGAAGAAAGGCGTGATCTTTGCCACATACTCGTCTCTGATTGGAGAGAGTCAGTCTGGAGGAAAGTACAAGACCAGGTTTAAGCAGCTCCTGCACTGGTGTGGAGACGACTTTGACGGCGTCGTATCCTTTATATTGCTGTAATCTGGGTCTGGTGACTTACAGAAGGGTCAGCAGCCACAATTGTAATTAATAGTTGTTTATCGTTGACTCGTTTATTGACGGGTTGTTTATCGTTGTTTGTCAACTCGTTTATCGTTGTTTGTCAATTCAATTATCGTTATTTCTTATTCTGTCAACTTCATTGACGACTCGATTATTGTTTTTCGTCAACTCGATTATTGTCACTGTTTGTCGACTTTATTGGCAACTCATTGTTTGTCAACTCCGTTCATTTTTGACTCGTTTATCAACTTATTGTTGATTTTGTTTATCGTTGACTCGTTTATCATCAACTTGTTGTCGACTCTTATCGTTTACTGAACAACTCGTTTATATGGCGACCTTTTTATTGTATTTTGACTTATTTTATCGTCAATTCCTTTTATTGTCAATTCGTTCGTCTACTCATTTATTGACTGCTTTTTATTGTAGTTTGACTAGATTTATCGTCGACTCATTTTATGAACTTGTTTATTGTCAACTTGTTTGTCGACTCGTTTATTGTCGACTTTTATTGTAGTTTATTGTCGCCTTTTTATTGTAGTTTATTGCCAAGTCTTTTATTGTCGTTTGTCAACTTGTGTATTGTCAACTCGTTTATCGCTAGCTCATTTATTGTACATTCGGTTATCTACTTTTGTTGTTGACTCGTTTTATCGTCAATTTGTTTGTCGACTCTTTTATGGATGACTTTTTTATTGTAGTTTGTTGACTTGTTTTATTGTCAATTTGTTTGTCGACTCATACTGATGAGTTTTTTTTTTTGTAGTTTGTCCACTCATTTATCGATTACTTTTTTTATTGTCAATTAGTTTGACTTGTTTATTGTAAACTTTTTTTATTGTAGTTTGACTTGTTTTTATTGTCGACTAATTTTGTTGTCCATTCGTTTTGTCGCCCATTTGTTTTATGGACGACTTGTTTATTGTAAACTAGTTTGTCGACTTGTTTATTGTTGACTTTTTATTATAGTTTATTATCGATTTTTATTTATTTATTTATGTTTATTGTCCACTTGTTTGTGGACTTGTTTATTGTCAACTGATTTGTTGACTCTTTTATTGTAGTTTATTGTCGACTCGTTTTATTGTCTGCTTTTTATCGATTTGTTTATTGTCAATTAGTTTATCGACTCTTTTATTGTAGTTTATTGTACACTCGTTTTATCATCGGCTTGTTTTATCGTCGATTCTGTTATAATTTGCAGGTTTAACAACAAATCAAACAACAGTTAAAGTCTCAGCGAGTTAACAGTGTTTGTCGCACACGAGTGTAAAGCAGGTAGGGTAGGTTTAAGCAAGTGTGTGGTGCAGATGGCGAGAGAAGAGTGTTTTGTTCAGCCCATTTTAGTACAGCTAGACTAGAAGATCAGCGAGTTTCATTGCATTTAGTCAGAACCGCAGAGTGTTTCACTATAATGTCTGATTCCCTTGACGGAGCGCATCAGATTGTGTTTGACGAGTGTCACAAAGCCAAAAACGTTTGTCCAATCGGATCCTCCAAACCCACCAAGACCGGATTAGCAGTGTTAGAGCTGCAGAACAAGCTGCCGAAAGCACGGGTCGTGTACGCTAGCGCCACAGGTTTGTGTTTGCACATCAGTATCCTGGATCAGATCTCAGCGTGTGTTCATTCTGTTCATTTCTGTGTGTGTGTGTAGGAGCATCTGAACCTCGCAATATGGCCTACATGAATCGCCTGGGCATCTGGGGGGAGGGAACTCCATTCAGGGAGTTTACAAACTTCATCCAAGCTGTGGAGAGACGGTGAGTGTGTGTGTGTGTGTAAGTGTATATGTTTGTGAGAGAGATAGTGTGTGTGTGATTGTGAAAATTTGTATGGGCTAGAGAGAGTGTAAATGTAAGTGTGTGTATGAGAGGGAGAGATTGTGTGTGCACGCGTGCCTTTGAGTTTGAGTGTGTGCAAGAGTGTCTGCGTGTGTGTGTGTGTGTGACCTTGTTCTTCAGTATAAGTGTCTCCGCTCTGAATGCATCTGATTGGCTGTTTGTTCAGAGGTGTGGGTGCCATGGAGATCGTTGCCATGGATATGAAGCTGAGAGGGATGTACATCGCTCGGCAGCT
This sequence comes from Danio albolineatus, assembly GCA_903798035.1. Lineage (NCBI taxonomy): Eukaryota > Metazoa > Chordata > Actinopteri > Cypriniformes > Danionidae > Danio > Danio albolineatus. The sequence goes on along the minus strand of CAIGQQ010037006.1, from coordinate 24,247 downwards.
GAGCTTCACAGGCGTGACGTTTAAGATCGAGGAAGTTCCTCTGACGCTGGACTACATCAAGATGTACAACAAAGCAGTGCGCCTGGTGCGTAACACGCCAGAAACACACACTCTGCTGCGGGTTTTACTATCGTGGAGATGTTTTCAGGCATTTCAGCTGCGTTTTACGTCTCCAAGATAAACATTATTATTATTTAAAGAACAAAAGCTTTAATGCAACCATCGGGAAGAATGATAATAAAACTAAAGCCGCTTTTCCACTGTCATGCTGAACCGTTCTTTATGCTGAACCGTTCCGTTCCGTGCCAAACCGGGCCATACAGCTCGGATACGGTTTCATTTTCCACTGTCGTGCTGCAACAGAGCTCTTTGCAACATTACACACAACGCATCAGTAGTTGCCTTGGTGACGCAGTGTAAACGGCTCCCTTTGTTTAATTAAATTTAAATAATAGCCCAAACTAGTTTATTCATGTTCATAAAAGCGAAAGCAACCTGACTAAGCCCTGTTTTGCTGCTCTCTCATACGGGCTGCTAAATATAGCTTCATGTCACAGCACCCGTGTTTATTTAGAGATCATATGTTGTGTAAATTAAAATGTAACGTGATTGAAAGTGATTGGAGGTGGAATAAATAATATATTCAAATCTCCGTACATAACAGAAATATAAACAATGATAATGCAACAATAATAGTGCATTTGTATTATAGTGGCAGAAATATATATTTGGACAGGCCCTGTCAAAAGTGAGCGGGCACTTTCACTAGTAAAAAAAAATTAGTACTTAAATGCTTTCATTTTAACAATAAATTAAATAACAGCGCTTTTATATCAAAAGTTGATAAGGAAATGTACACTTTGATGGTAAAACCTTTTAAGTGGTGGCTGTTAGTTTCAGTATTCAAACATTAAATAACGAATGCATCAAGTTAAATAAAAAACGAATATGAAACACATCAGCATATAAATGATATTATATTTAGCAAAATGCTGCTCTTATCTTTGTAGTTTTATCATCTTATTTTTGCTATTTTATGTATTTGTTTGTCTTAACTAACAAGCTATAGAAAAAGTCTTGCTTAACGTTTTAGAAAATATTTTGCGTATGCGTATATATTAACCTCTTACACTCTGGTGCTATTTTGGGATTTCCGCCTGGATTTTGTCTACCCAATTTTAAAAGCTTCCCAAATCCACTTGCAAAGGAGTAAATGCAAAAATGTGGGATCATTTTAAGGAAAACCTTTTAAATTTTCATAAAACACTGTTGAAAGTGATTAAAATAATTGTATATGTTGTCTGTGTTATCATAATCACTTAAAAAAAAGAGGCGCTTTCTGTATTTTTTCTTTATAAACTCAAATTTAAAAGAGTACCTTTTAGGTTTGTGTGGTCTAGGTTTCTGTAATTAATTTTTGGTGGTTCCTGCACATGTCAGTAATCATAAGAAAAAAGAAAAATGCCTCTATGATAATCTATGCAAAAGTTATTGTATTCCAACTGATGAGAGGTGCTGTACCTTTTTTTATGTAATTTCCGCCTACCAAACTTGGAAAGTCTTCCATATCCAAATGCAGTGGTATAAATGACAAACTCCAGTGTTATTGGACAGAAAACCATTTGAATTTACAAAAGAAACTGCTGAAAGTAATAAATAATATTTGTTATGTTTTCTGTTTTATGATGAATTACTTCAACATTGGGCACTTTTTTTATTTTTTGTTCTAAAAATAACTTTTGTACAGTAAAATAAAAACCTAAGTGATGCATATGTGCATAAAATATAGCTTCTACGCTTTCAAACGGAACCACTAATAGGGGTCTTGCGCAACCACAGACCTTTAAAAATGAAAGGGAAGTTGATGACGAGTTTAAGAGGTTAAAGATCACAGAGAACAAAAAAAACAAAAACACAGAAACATATGCCCCATAAATGTCACACTTATGTATAACTGAATCATATAATGGCTTACAGCTAAAATGATGAAAACGGCTCATTTTATTTTTATAAAACATGTCAAAACTTATTGATTTTTTTTTTTTGTGTGTAAAAGCAATACCGACATTTAAGAATCCATATTTATTTAATTTATTCATTCAGTTGACTTGTTTATTAGTGCATATACAGGCTATTATTTAAACCATACAACAGTACCTCAGACAGCTACAGTGCCGCTCCGTAAAGCTTTCAAGCAAAGTTCAAAAATACTTTCCTTTGGACGGCCGACATTACAGCGCGCTGTCCTTCAGGTGGTCTAGCTGGTATTAAATTAACAAGCCGTCTGAGCTTTGAATAAAAAGTGCAATTATTTCCTCATTGTTCATTGATATCGTGATTGTTGTTGTGGATTGTGAGCATTGATGATGTTAAGTGTATTCGCTTATTCGCTGCGCAGCAGAAAAAAGTCTCGTGGATGTCTGATGACTAGCGCGCTTCCTCTGAGCCTGCTGTGGTAGCTTGGCAACAGAGGCCCGAGGTCAACACAGAATCAGTTGGCACAGTTCAGCACGGTTGTCTAACCATACCGAGAATTCCGGGCTGAGAACGGTTTGTAATCGTGCCGCGCCGTTCCAGCTCAGTGGAGAAACAACCGTAACCGTTCCGAAGTGTTCTCAGAACGGTTTGGCACCATAGTGGAAAAGCAGCTTAATTAGTTCTCTAATAATGACGTTTGTTTGTGTGTTTAGGGACATTTTGTCTTGGAAAGAGTAACGTTAAGGGGCCTCCTGTGCTTTTAATCTGTGCAGTTCCTTTAACAGCCACAGAGGGCGTAGTGCAGACGTGAAATGAAAATAAAAATCTGTATTTCTGTCGTGATTACTAAATCATCTAATTATCGTTAATGCAGCAGTTTTTATATCACCATCTAACTGCAGTTATCTTATCCACAATTGCTGTGACCAATCAGCGCAGATTAGGAGGGGTCTGGGAAAAAAATGAATCACTGAACGAATCAAATGGGAGTCGCTGGGGTAATAAGGTTAAAATAAACGCATAGTAAAAGACAACGAAAGTCTTTTTTTTGGCCCTGCACCCAGATCAGCCTGTTGCCGGAGACCCCCAAAACCAAAATATGCCCTTTATAATGCATAATAGGAGCTCTTTAATGGCGTTCTGTATTTCTGTCACGATTACTAAATGAACTAGTTGGGGTTATTGAATCCACAATTGCTGCAGTTCCTTTAACAGCCACAAGGGGACGTACAAACCGAAGTACAGAGGCACTGTTATAAACACAGATGTGTTTTCTGTAGTAATAATAGCTGCTGTCCTGTGCTTTCGATCTCCTCCAGTGGGTGAGCGCCAGAGAGAAGTTCCAGCAGGCGGCTCAGCTGATGGACGCGGAGCAGCGGATGAAGAAGTCCATGTGGGGGCAGTTCTGGTCGGCACACCAGCGCTTCTTCAAGTACCTGTGCATCGCCTCTAAGGTGCGGCGCGTGGTGCAGCTCGCCCGAGAGGATGTCAAGAACGGCAAGGTCAGAACACCCTCTCTTACTGAGCTTCTTCTGCAGTGCGGATGGAAAAGATCATTATTATGACTGTTTTAGAGCTTCTGATTCAGTTTCCCATGGGGAGATGATGAACGGTCAAACTGCTCGCTCCACAAACAGGTGTGTTCATGAATATACATTAAACAGTAGAGTAATATAAGGAGAAACGACCCGTTTGTCAACATAAGCAGCTGTTTTTAATCAATGGCAGTGAATGAGCAGTCTGGAGCTAAACGAGTCCATCGGCCGCTCGTACATCAGGATCAAGCTCAATAGTACTGAAGCTGCTGAACAGTACATCGTTTGAGCATCGAGACCGCAGTGTGTGCATCTGCAGTGGTCACATCTCTGGAGTAGATTATTTAGATGCTATTAAATGTATATATTGTTAGTTCTCTGTTCAGGGTTCAATGCTAAGGATTTTTTCTACTGGCCCAATCGGGCTAGTGGTTCAGATTTTTACTTGCCCTGCCAAAATTTTCACTGGCCCCACCACAAAAAAGTAGTCAATAGCTGTTTCTTAGCCACATATTTTAATTAATGTGTCAAAAAACAGACATGATTGTATACATGCGCTTTTAATTAATTCATTTATTCTATTGAATTAATCAAATATATTTAAAAAACGTTGACTAGAATTATGCATTATAGACTTAACTTATAGAGAGAAATAACAGATGAAGCGGTATTGTGCTAAGAAACGCACCCTGCTGTAAACTGCACCCCCTCTGAAATGTGCATACATTAACTTAACCTCTTAAACTCTGGTGACGTCATCAACTTCCCTTTCATTTTTAAAGGTCCGTGGTTGCGCAAGACCCCTATAAGTGGTTCCGTTTGAAAGCGCAGAAGCTTTATTTTATGCACATATGCATCACTTAGGTTTTTATTTTACTGTACAAAAGTTATTAACATTTAATAACACAACAAAATACTGGATACTCGAGCTGTCATTTTCATATGTTTATATGCTTCATATATGACACACATGTACAAGTCATAGCTCAAATAAAAGCTCTTGCCTGTCCATGTACGATTCTAGCGTTCCTTTACTGAATTATATTCACATATCAAACAGTTATCGAATGAATCGCTGCGTTTTTTATGGTGCAGAAAAAGAAGACGCCTCAAAATAAGCTTTTTTTCTAGGAGCTGAGGAAGTTTTGGAGAAGCTGACTTTGACTTCTTTGATATAATGTTATGATACAGATGTGAAGGAGAAATGAGAAAGTAATGGAAACTCATGCTCTTATCATGTAAGAACTATGCAGAAGCAAATATGTCATATTTGATATGAATGATCAAAGTTATTTTCCCAATATTCAGTTGAATTACAATAACCTTTGCATACTCTATGGTAGAGACAATTCTTTTTCCTAGTGTTTGCTGCTCTCTGCTGGTTTCAAGCAGAACTGTCTGGAGTTTCTTATTCTCTTATGGGATTATCTACACATTTTCAAAACAGCAATTTTAGAACAAAAATAAAAAAGCGCCCAATGTTGAAGTGATTCATCATAAAACAGAAAACATAACAAATATTATTTATTACTTTCAGCAGTTTCTTTTGTAAATTCAAATGGTTTTCTGTCCAATAACACTGGAATTTGTCATTTATACCACTGCATTTGGATATGGAAGACTTTCAAAGTTTGGTAGGCGGAAATTACATAAAGGTGTAGCACCTCTCATCAGTTGGAATACAATAACTTTTGCATAGATTATGATGGAGGCATTTTTCGTTTTTCTCATGATTACTGACATGTGCAGGAACCACCAAAATTAATTACAGAAACCTAGACCACACAGAACCTAAAAGGTACTCTTTTACATTTGAGTTTATAAAGAAAAAATACAGAAAGCGCCTCTTTTTTTAAGTGTTTATGATAACACAGACAACATATACAATTATTGAAATCACTTTTTGTTTTTCTTTAAAATGATACCACATTTTTGCATTTACTCCTCTGCATGTGGATTTAGGAAGCTTTTAAAATTGGTTAGACAAAATCCAGGCGGAAATCCCGAAATAGCACCAGAGTGTAAGACAGGGCTATTCAATTAGTTTGTCATGGGGGCCGGTTCATGAAGAGCATCCCAAACGAAGGGCCGGAGAGGTATGAACTTGCAACATGAGTGAGGACGCAACTGCATATGTTGCATTTATGCTCCTTAAGACACCCACGTTGACTTTTTCTACATTCAAATGATAATACATTGTATTTTGAAACTGCATAATATCACTGCATTTTATAATGCGGCTTTTTTTTAACAAACCTTCAAATGTTTTATTTCAAAGCACAACAAATGCAGTGCATTGTTTAAGCAGGCTTCTTCTACATTCACACACATTCATGTGTTTTGAACTGCACAACAATTATGGATGCAGCAATTATAGATTTTGGTTGTATGATTATAGTCTGATGAATAATTATGGTTTCATGGTAATTGCGTCTAATGTAAATTTAAGCTTTATTTTAGGTAGGCCTTATTATTTATATTAACTGTTGTTATCATCTGTGTTCATACACTCTCAGAAATAAAGGTACAGGAGCTGTCACTGGGGCAGTACCTTTTCAAAAGGTACATATTTGTACCTGAAGGGTCTATAATGGTACCTCAAAGGTACTTTTTAGGCACATTTGTGTACGAATATGCACCTGTGAGGTACCACTGTGGACTCTTTGGGTACCTTTTGAAAAACTACTGCCCCAGTGACAGCTCCTGTACCTTTATTTCTGACAGTGTACATACATAATCATTTTAATAATAATTCGTCTAACATATCTTTTGTTTACATTGCACTCAAAGCCACTCACAACCTCACCGCAATGTTTTCTACTGCGTGCGCCCGGATAGCCGCGAGCGCGTTGTTCCGCTTGCGCACACACATTGGCGTATTCTACATTAGAAAATAACAAACATGCGTGCGGAAAGGACGTAATAGTGGAACGGCCCGCCGCTGTAGTTAATCCAGTGTGTGTGCATTGGCCTCGGCGTACAAGCTCGGAACTTTAAACTAGCGCACAGGTGGCATAACTGTGTTTAATTGCAGCAGTTTCGTTTTGTGCAACAGAAACGCGCAATTGAGAAGCCTTTACGATTAATTAACCGTGACGAATTAAAGCGCAGTGAAATCGGCGAATCGTTGCATCCCTAACAACGATATCAGTGCATTGTACAAAAGGCCTTTTCTACAAACATATCCAAATGTTTTCTGCTGCCAGCTCCACTCGCTTAATGTCAGGTGACTCACGCTCTGCGCAGCCTTCAACTGCAGCCTGTGCTGTATTGAACAGGCGCACGTCACTTCATAACTATAGCGGCTGTTTTTCCACTGAACTAAATTTATTTCTGATGTCTTGTTCAAACTAATTGAAGGGCCAGAAAAAATGGTCTTGGGGGCCGGGTTCAGCCCGCGGGCCGCCAATTGAATAGCCCTGGTGTAAGAGGTTAAACGGATTTAAATTAATATTAGAGTTATGACAACAAATGACTGAGGTGAGTTTCATGAGTGGAACCCTTACCTTACAGAAGATATAGATTTAAATAAATAGATTTAATTTAAACGCAACACTGATCAGATTAAAGTGAGCTGTTTAGTGTGTGGTTTAGTTGAAAACTACAACAATTTTATGTTTTTCGTTTGTTTAAAACCCGTCAAAATGTCTAGCTTTAGAAACGGGCTCATCACATCAGTCTATACCGCAGTCGATATTCTTATTATTCATTTATTTGTAAACCTAGTTTTAAAATGCATTTCACTTCTTCTTCTTGCTTGATCCATCAAAACAATCGAATTAGCCTACGGTTGAATCAGTTATAGCCTTTGATATGTGTATATTTTATTTAAATGTAGACTTAGAATGCTAATGAAAGTCTATGAAGGCGGTGCATTTCTCAGCACAACACCGGCACTACAGTCAGATCATGAAGCAGATCAATGTTGATTTTCCTCTCGAGGTGTCAGTGCAGAAATGAACAAAACAACAGGCCTAAACATATTATAAGATTAAAATATGAATACGATCAGATGGTAATTCTCCTAACAGGTGAACAGCTCTCGGTAATATTGCAGCTGCTTTCACTTTCATATTCAACATGAAATGCACATCTACTGGTAAGAATGATGGCATCCCGCCCTACTCATGATTCCCTCTTCATAAGGCGATTACACAACCGTATTACACTGTGATATAGCCTGCTTCGTCAGTTCGTTGGATTGTTTTGTTTTCTCACTAAAATCAATCCACTCTAGGTCGTTCCAATCGAGCTGAGATCACCTCATCCAGACTGTTTAATTCTATCCTCTATTCCAGATAGACTGGACGGTTAACGCTGTTATAGTCGCGTAACTTTGTTTATTAACACATTTGATCAGGACTCTCCGACTGCACACACTGATAACATCAACAACTCGTGTTACACACAATACAGTCTGTACTGCAACAACCATCCTCACACAGGCCATCTCGGACCAACTGATTTGCAGCGAATCCGAGCGCTATTGCGGGATTCACAAATGCTAGACGAACCGCGCTTACTGGGCAAACGAGACAGGTTCCCAAACAAACGTCTGGGTGTTAAAGCACCCTGTATTTGCACGCAACTGATAAACAGTCTCAGCCAAATTTCACTTTAGTAACAAGGCAGCACTGGCCTGATTGGGCCAGTAACCATCCTGGATACTGTCCCGAGTGTCTCGCACGCTGGCCCCGGGCCATCAGCAGTCCTTATTGTCGAGCCCTGGTGTTGTTTCGTTTGATTATTCAGTTTCTCTGCTTGATGACAGTTAGACTCTGCAGTAAACTAGAACGCACTCTTTATTGTGTTGTTTATTCACTCTTGTTGACCTTTGACCTTCCGGCAGTGTGTGGTGATCGGCCTGCAGTCGACTGGAGAAGCTCGAACCCTGGAGGCTCTGGAGGAGGGAGGAGGAGAACTCAATGACTTTGTGTCCACTGCAAAGTGAGTCAATCTTAAACATTTTGCGGTGAAGTAATCCCTTTAGTCAGGGCTGGTGCTGCAAAACCCAGAAAACACATCTGTTTTGAAGCTTTGGTTTTGGATGAAGTGCTGTTGTGTTTGTGTTGCTCTTATAATAATCAGAATATGGAATAATTAGTGGCGGTCAGATTTATTCATTTAAGGTGTTAAAAGGTGCTGGATTTCTCTCTGGTGGATACCCTGGCCAGGTGTGATGTTTACCTTCTGTGCTGTTCAGTTTTACTTCTGTTATGTCTGGGGTGGAGAGATCCACTAGATTAAACTGCTGTAAAAATGTATTAGATAAATATTTTATTTCAGATCTGTTAACCCCTTCAGACCCGAATTATATTCCAATTTTTAGAAAAATGTAAGTGTTTTCACAGTTCTTGAGGCTCCTTTAAATGAGACCAGATTATAATAATAAAAATGATCAAATAAAGTTATTATATATATGTCTATAAATATATGAGTCAATCTTAAACATTTTGCGGTGGACACCAAGTCAT
>CAIGQQ010037006.1:0-15161 GCA_903798035.1 Danio albolineatus | reverse complement strand
ATGTTGGTACGATGATCGGGAAGTTCAACTGTTCTGACCCGTCCGCCGCTTATATAACAAAATATATATATATATATATATATATATATATATTTGGCCATTTCAGTGGCGGACGGGTCAGAACAGTTGAACTTCCCGATCATCGTACCAACATAAATACAAAGGAAGCACACATGATTGATGGTATAATCTTGAAATTTTTTTCATAATCACAAACATTACGATTGTAGTGTTTTCACTCTAATTTTGGGGGTTTGTTGTATAGACTGCATCTTAACTTTATCTTCATCTTCCTCATCACTCCGCACGTCCACATCTGATATATTTCCATCTGCTATGCTCAAGATCTTCAAGATCTGTATATTCTGCATAGGAAACTACTTCAGCGGTGTATTAGTGCATCCATGTAGCTTTTTATGTATCATTTTTAAAAATAATTTTTGTTAAATTTTTTTATCTTTCAGTTTTTTGAGTGCTTTGTTCACCCTAATGGACAGACATAATGGAAAAGTCCTGATCTGAAGCTTGCAATGTTACAAAAGCTTTTAAACTTTACTTAGTAATTGCGATTCCTCTTTTCTTGCGTACAATCTATGAAACATTGGGAGTAAATCTGAATAAAAACATTGTAAATGTGACTTACATCTGTGTTTAAAGCTGCATGGCATCACTTCACTTCAGTGTAGTGGATATTTTTTCAAATTACGATGTGCCAAGTAGGGCTGTGCAATATGGACAAAATAATCATTATGCGATATTCATTTGATTTATTTTATTTTTTAATTTATTTATTTTTTGAACGAATATTGCTGTTAGTGATGTTGGCAGCTGTTTCTACTTTCCAAGCGCGCTACACACACACACATTCTACATGTATTCAGTGCACAAGAAGTGCAGAACAACACTTCACAATGAAATAACACAGTATTAAGTGTAATAAATAAAACTGTGTTTAAAACAGACGACATAAACTAACTGAAGATGAAGTAACCTCAGCTCTAGTTAAACACATACTGTACACAGCAGCACTCACTGCTGGATCAACAACACTGTAATAAACTGTGTTAAAAACAGACAACATGAAGAAATAAAGATGAACTAACCTCAATTCCAGTCAGAACAATAAATAAAAACTAACGTCAATCAAAACCACCTATTCGCTTCTCCCGCTCAACTTCAGTGTGCGGAGTGAGCTCTGATTGGTTAACATCTTTCTCCCGCTCAGCTTAGCTGTGATTGGCCGGTGTGCTGCGTCAGCTCTGATTGGTTAACATATTAAAATCATGCGCACAAGAACATATTCCGAATAAAAATCTAAAATTAATAGATAAAACTGCAGCCTTACGCGGTTTAGAAGTTGCATGTGCTTAAATCACGATATATATCTTTTTATGATTAATTGCACAGCCCTAGTGCCGAGCTTTACCACCATTTGATTGGATGACAATCGTCCACTCCTGGGCTGCAGGCTTTAAATTAGATGAAATGCTCAGGAACCACTAAACATGGGCTGACACGTGATGTCTGTTGTAATGGACACTGGGTCTGAGTTAATCCACCTTAAAACTACTAAACTTTTTATTTTTATTCTTTTATTTTTAATTTTTATTTTTTTTAGTCCAGGATCCATTTTTTGACCGTTTAATTACCAAGTTCATAAATTGTCCCATATTTGAGTGGAGAAAACACACACAACTGACTTATTTTTATCAATATAAAAGGTAGTTTTGATTTATGCATATATATGCACGGTCAACAGTAAATAATGATGTTTGTACTTCATGGAAAACCAGCAACAGTCAAGAATGCAGGATTATCTGCTGTCACGGCTTTACTGTCAATAAATGTGATTATAATGGAAGTCAATGGAGGAAAAACAGCACCAACATTAGCAAAGGGGAGTCAATCTGAACAGTGTATTGTTGAGTTTATGAACATTCTCAAAGAGTTCTCCCAAAACATGAGTCAAAATCAGATTCATCAGCTAAAATCATCACATTTGCTGAAACACAGAGAGAGATGAGGCCAAATGAAGACTCAGAATCAGCCCAGAGTGAAGGAAAACAACCCAACAGCACACAGAGAAAAAATATCCTAACTGTGCATGTGTAGTAAATGAGTATGCTGGCTCTCTCAGTAACTCTCTTAGTAACTGTGTGTGTGTGTGTGTGTGTGTGTGTGTGTGTGTGTTTGTAGGGGTGTGCTGCAGTCTCTGGTGGAGAAGCATTTTCCAGCTCCAGACAGACAGAAACTCTACAGTCTCCTAGGCATCGACCTGAGTGCCAAAAAAACACCTTCACCTGCGGAAAACAAGACTGAGCAGAAGGGCAAGAAGAGGAAAGGTACGTCAGGACACACCAGAGCTCTGCAGTATAGGGGTGTACAGCTGAGGGCAGAATCATTCACCCTGATGTTATGTTGTCCCCAGTTTCTGTTTAACAGCAGATTTCTTTAACACGTCTCTAATCATAATAGTCTAATCACTGATGTCTGTTCTCTTTGCCGCGCTGACAGCACATAATATTAGACTAGATATTCTTCAGCACACTAGTGTTTAGCTTACAGGGACATTTAAAGGCTTCACTAGGGTAATTAGGGTAAAGTTAGGGTAATTAGGGTAAAGTTAGGGTAATTAGGCGAGTCATTGTATATCAGTGGTTTGTTCTGGAGACAATCCAACACTAATATTGCTGAAGGGGGCTAATAATATTGACCTTAACATGGGTTTAACACTATTAAGAACTGCTTTTATTCTAGCCCAAATAAAACTATAAGGACTTTCTCCTGAAGAACAAACATTAGAGGAGATACTGAGAGAAACTCCTGAATCTGAGAGACACCATCTGGGAGATATTTGGAGAAGAATAAATACATTGACAGGAGGGCTTTAACTGTATATTTTATGGACAAAATGTTTTTTTTTAATATATATATATATATATATTATAATATTAATTGTTTATGTCGAGGTCAAGATCCATGCATGGATCTCATCGGCGTGACGCAGCTTCAAAAATTCGTTTCAAACCCGAAGAACGAATTTGCTGGAAATAACGCAAAAACAACCAATTTTCACTTTTTAGTCAATTATACGTGTCCTCATAGTGTTTACAGCAGCGCGGGACACATATATGACCGTCAACAGCTCAACACATGTGTTCTGGTGTTTCGTGACTCTTTAAAAAAAATCCCAATATTCTCAAATTTCTTTAATTAGAATTTTCTAACACAAAATAAGATGAAAAATAAACAAATTAATATTCAATAATATAATAATTTGATTGTGGAAAATCTGATGCGGCCTAGCCTCACCCAGACTAGGCCTCGAGCGCCCCCCGGGTAAATTGAGTTTGAGACCCCTGCTGTAGAGCATCATGGAGAACCTGATCTGTGATGATCAACACTGTACACCATTATCAGGATATTAGCAGATTGGAAACTGTGACATGAGATTTTTCTAGTTCTCGAACACACACACACACACACACACACACACACACACACACACACACACTCTTATATTTAGCAGTGGTTTCTGCCCTGAAGCCGTGATCGGAAATAGTCTCTCGTCTTGTTCATACTGAAACTGAAGGTTGTTCTTGCTCTGGTTTGCAGGACCGGAAAGTAAGAAGCATGTGAAGAAGGCTCGTAAATCTGGCGGTCTGTCGGGCAGCAGCTCAGACGACAGCAGCTCGGAGGACTCGGACAGAGACGCAGAGAGTGACGACAGCTTTAAATCCATCAGTTCTGGAGACGAAGACGACTTCAACCCCTTCAAAGACGACTCCAGCGAGGACGAGGAGGACGGTGAGGGTTCATGAACCAGCTAAAGGCCTGTTCACACCAAGCAGGATCACTAGAGTGAAGATAGCTGTGGACATGTTAGCCAATCAGAATCCAGTAAAGATTAAAGCTCCAGACACCTGTGCATCAGCATAGTGACAGCTATAAACAGCAGTGTGTGTGTTGTCAGTGCTGGTCAGGTGTGTGTGTGTGTGTGCGCTTCAGTGTCAGTGTGTGCTTCATATAATCCTCTTAGTCTATTCTGACATTATCTTCAGCAGCTCAAACACTCTAATGGCTAATGGACAGACGGCTGCTTCTCACTCAGGGCTGCTGATTATGCTAATGAGGGAGACTAGTGGGCGGGGCTTTCCCCCTCTGATGTCAATCACAGTGTTTCTGCATCAAGTCTGATTAGAACAAACACAGTTAGCTCATGATGAGTTAGCTCCAGAGGCTGCTGGAGATACACACACACTGCTCACACACACACTACTGGGGTTAAACCCCTTATAGAAGTGATTTCTGCATAATAGCTGCCCTTTACCAGTGTACTGAGTGCCCTTTAATACCAGTGTAAAGAGAGATATTGTCTGTTGTTTGCCCCTCAGACCCGTGGCTCATCAGGAAAGACTCCAAAAAGAGCAAAGACAAGAGGAGCAAGAAGAAGAAAAAGAGCATCGATCCAGACTCTATTCAAAGTGCCTTACTGGCCTCCGGGCTCGGGACAACCAGACCTACATTTACAGCCCCCATCAAACCTGCTAACCCCACGCTTGCTGTCGGTGAGTGATGTACAGAGCTCAGCATACAGCAGGATCTGTTACAGTAATCTTCTCTACAGGATGCTCTACAGTAATATATCTGTGCAGATACAGCAGATTTAGTGATTACCAAAGACAAAACTGATCAAACAAAACTGATCAAACAAAAACACTGAAGATCACAGTCCTAACATCTACACACATTAATATGTTGGGGGAATTATATTATAATTAATATAGTCTACATATAAATACACTACATTTTAACTTTTCATCTGCACCAAGGCCTGCAGCATCTTCCCACACTGCTTCCTTAACCTCAAAGTCTTTACTTTACTAATTATATAGATCATAAAGAGCTGTATGCTTCTCAGGCTCTATGAGAAGTGGCATTCATGTCTTTTATGGTACACTCAGTCAGAAGACAATCACCTGTGATATCATGTAGGCCTATAGTTAAAATAATGTTTATACAATATTGTTATAATGATATTTGTACATGATCAAACTAGTTTCTAACTTAAATAGTGCAGTAGGTCTCTTTACATTTCACTAGCACTGATTACAGTAAATGATCTTAATGTGTTTATATGTATTTTTATATTCTGGGTGAGGCATAAAACTAAATAATGTTCATCCAATTAAATATTGTCGGACTAGACATGGGACGATTAATGTCTCGAGGTATACCGCGGTTTGGAAAAGTCAAGGTTTTCATACCGCCAAAATTTTCTGCTATACTGTTCCTGAGGTATGGGTATGATTTATTTATTTATTTATTTATTTATTTATTTATTATTTTTTTGTTTGTTTGTGTGTTTTCAGGACAACAGTATTTCCAAAGATATCCAAAGTAGTTGTTTTGACTTGTAAAGAAATATATGCTACTGAAACTGATGAAGAAGCATTTGAATTATTTAGCCTGACATGTTTACTGGCCCAAAATACTTTAAATGTTTCTAAATGTTCATATCCACAAATGCAAATTTACTAATACTACTGTTTTGTTCTTTTTTTGCAAGAATTTAGTCATTTAAATTTAATTTCATTATCTGAAAATAAGAAAGCAAACAGAACTATTACATTTTGTAATTACTTTAATTTATACACAGTGATTCATTCTTAAATGTCTTACCCTCAAGTTTATTTCACGTTCTTTTCTATTATTATTATTATTATTATTATTATTATTATTATTATTATTATTATTATTATTCTTTCTTTCTTTCTCTCTCTCTTGTATCTCAAAATATATTGTGTTTAATGGGGAAAAAAGTTCTGTTTTTTTAACCCAGACATCTAATAAGAATATATTTTACTCTCTCAGAAATAAAGGTACGTGAGCTGTCACTGAGGTGGTGCCTTTTCAAAAGGTAGACATTTGTACCCAAAGGGTCCATATTAATACCTCAAGGGTACATAATAGTACCTAAAAAGCACAAAAGTGTTCCTCTTAAGATTTTTTAGTACTAATGGATACTTTTGAGGTACCAATATGGACCCTTCAAGTACAAATATGTACCTTTTGAAAAGGAACCACCCTAGTGACAGCTCACGTACCTTTATTCCTGAGAGTGTAGAGCAGTAAACACAATACCGTCATACCGTGAAACCGTGATATTTTTATCCAAGGTTATTATACCTTCAGAATCTTACACCGGCCCATGTCGGACTGACAATATTTAAGTAACTCAATTACGACAGGTAACGCAAACTGTCGGTCAACAAATTTAAATTAGTATTTGTGGGCAGTCTCTTTACGCAGCCAGATACGTCACTCGTGTGCGCACGCGAAGCACGGATCTACCGCTGACAGAGAGACGTCATCTGTCAAACTCTGCATCAACCTGAACTTCTTTCTGAAAGACAAACGTGGCTTTTATGTCCATGAAAAGAAAGATTGTTTCTGAAAGGGCTTCTACCAAGCATGCAGAATCAAAACTTTCCTAAATCCTCGATATTGGAATTACTTTATCATGCTGGAGGGCAACGACGTTATGCAGTTCAAAACCACGATCTGAAGTAGTACTTTTAGACTGGCATGTTTTAAAACTATTTTAGCCACGCAAAGCTTATGTGCATTGTGTTCTTGTTTGTGCACGGAAGTGTTTGTTCAGCCACTGAAATCGTCTGGTGAAAGATTGGCTGTTTTTAAGTTCATGTAGTCCCTTTTACAGCATCGACAATACAGTCGGTTAAACATACCTGAGCATTCGTTTAGTTCCAAGTGAAAAAAGGAGCGGAAAGCAAGCACAATTGAAAATGAAATGTTACTGGTTGTCTTTGTAACATAAGGGCGTACTCACACTATGTACAGTTCGCTTTTACGGGGCCTCAGCACGCGTGTCACCCTCCCGTCTCCCCCTCGGCCCGCACTCACACTACACTGTGGCCTGAGCCGCTTCCGTCATGGATGCTGCGCTGTTCAGTGTCAGAGAAGCGTCTCGCTCAGCACAGTGGACATTTCTTTCTCTCATTATCTGGTTTCAGTGGTGTGATATGCAGTGACACACAGTCAGATATTCCCCCGCACAGATCAGCCACTGCTGACGCTCATAAACACTCATGACGTCCTCGTGCTGCAGGAATGAGGAGGTCTGCTGAAGGTGCAGCTGTGGTGCAGTGAGGGGTTTGTGTCCACAATAATCTCCCACAGTTTGTGTTCATTAAACAGTGAGAATGATGAGGAAATCCAGATCAAACAGTCCCTAAAGTCACGTCTCCTCTTCAGTTTGGGGCTCAGGCGCGCTCTGCACTCACACTACAAGCGGAGCGCGCCAAAGCCCAAGAGAACCGCACCGCTCAGCACACCTCTTCAACCGGGCCAGAGGCTGAGACTGAACCACTCCTGAGCCCGATTTAGAGCACTCACACTTCTAAAATGATCCGGGAAACGGGCCTGAGCACGGTTCGGATAGCATAGTGTGAGTACACACTTAGTGTAATGTAAACATGACAGGATATTTCTGTTTTTAGCACTGCTGTTTACTGATCTGATTTAATTAGTTTAATAAGAAAGCATAAGTGAACGTGCTCCTCCGCCTAACCAGCTTTTCTGAGGTGAAGTTTGATTTACATTCACACATTTGTTCATTTTTGATCAGTAACAGCCTGTGACACAGTTTTGGGGAAATATAATTCCTGCAGGCGCTGACCTGTCAACAACTATGCTTGATATAGTGCGTGTCTCCTAACAGTTTTCTAACTGGTGACTGACATGATCTAGTGTTATATCTAATTAGTGCACACTCGTGCGTTCAAGACTTAAGGAAGCGTGGCTTTGAACATCATGGGAGGGTCGTAAAATTTCTAAGCTATTATGCTAATGTTAGCATTCTGGCAGATCACCTACTGCACCTTTAAAGCAAAACTGATGCTAAAATTGTTTTAAATTTGGTTTTGTCCACACAAGTATTTGTTGTATTTTAAATATTTAAGTTCATTGATTGACTATATATAAGTCAGTGGATATTAGCGATGTGTTTATTGTGTAAATTACCTACTGTTTACTGTCATTCCATGTGTTTTGGTCATTATCAATGCACTGTCACTTTAAATAAGCGTAAGCAGGGGCAAAAATAGACCCAGTGCTGAAACCATCACGGCTCTGCTCACACTCTGCACTGACGCGCTGCTTCTGTTTACGGTATAAAAGCTCTGATCGGTTAACATGGACGCTGGAGAAACGCGTGCTACTCTTCCTCTGCTGGCGCGTGCGGTGTGAAAGAGGCATAAGAGCGGATTGAGTCCATGCTCAACCTGACACTGGTGATTGCCTGATCAGCATGAGCACTAACGCTGCGGTGTGTGTGTGTGTGTGTTTCAGCTAAGAGTGACCCGGAGGAGAGCAGCTGTATGACGAGTCAGGACGCGGTGGAGGACGCTCAGCGGATGAAGAGAGATCTGCTGGAGAAGCTGGAGCTGCTGGCTGAGGATCTGCCTCCAAACACACTGGACCAGCTCATCGACGAGCTCGGAGGACCAGACAACGTGGCTGAGGTGTGTGAGGGTAATGCTAGTGGTTAACAGCGAGAAGCTTTTGGTTTTAACAAGCAGAACCTGTAATTTAATAGAAATTAAATCAAGAAATAACCAGCTGAGTAAAAATACAAATAACATGTTTCATACTGTGGACAATGATGCTGCTTATAATGCTAAATGTATAAATCTAATGTTATAATGTTGTACAACACATCACACCTGTCTTTAGCCTCATTTTTAATGAATGATTCAGTAACTCAAATCTTTGAAGAATTACTCAGTGATGTGTTTTATGGATGTTTTAACCTACTGGTTAAATAATGTAATTGCCACAACATTATTTTGAGCGTTAAGCAGTGTTAATTTTGACAGCAAAATTTAATTGTTTTAGTCGTAGTCTTTTGACTAAAACTATATTTTAGATTTAGTCATGTTTTAGTCGACCAATTCTACTCTAGATTTAGTTGACCGAAATATATTTGGGTTAATTTAATTAAATATTGGATACGTTTATTTATGCAAAGCATTCTAACTTTAAAGGGCACCTTTGATAAAATCTACTTTTTAAGCTGTTTGGACAGACATATGTGTAGGTATAGTGTATAGAGGGTCATTTTGGGGTGATATAAACACACCCAGTCCTTTTTTTTCAATTTAACAACATAAAAAAGGTGGACCAATTGGAGCGGTTTTGAGACCGACCGCAACTTCACGTAGGAGTGCGGTCCCCCTGCCCACCCATATTGATTGACAGGCGCGCGTTACCATATTTGCATAAATTTGTTGTTTCACTTCCGCCATTTTCTTAGTGTGAGTCGAAGCGATGCCACCAAAGGAACTCCCTTGCGCTGTTTTTGGATGCAAGGCTCAACACAAGAGCCTTCATCGTCTTCCTGGAAATGAGCAACAGAGGCTTAAGGGCGTACTCAAGTGCGCTGAATCGGGCTCAGGCACGGTACAGTTGGCCGGCCCTGGCCCGGTTGGAAGAGCCCGGTTCACTTGGGCTTTGGTGCGGTCCGCTTGTAGTGTGAGTGCAGAGCGTGCCTGAGCCTGAAGAGGAGACGTGACTTTTGGGGACTGTTTCATATGGATTTATTAATCATTCTTACTGTTTAATGAACGCACACTGTCGTAAATTATTAAACCTTCTAATTCCTGCAGCACGAGGACTTTATGATTGTTTATGAGTGTCAGCAGTGGCTGATCTGTTCGGCAGAATATTGACTGTGTGTCACTGCATATCAAACCACAAAAACGATATAATCATATCAAGAAATCTCACTGAAATCTCCGAGAGCGCTTGTCTTACACTGAACAGCGCATCAGATGACGTTAGCGTGCACAGGCCCGAATGCAATAAGACCGCGGATCGTCCGGGGAGACGGAAGGGGGGACTAGCGTGCTTTGGCCTGGTTAAAGGGAACTGTACATAGTGTGAGTACGCCCTTAAGTGGCTGAGTTTTATCTTCAACGATCAGGTGCCTGAAAACGTACCTAAACTGTCGTATGTTTGCGCTTACCATTTTAATGCGGGACAATTCCTCTAGGGATTCGCGAGTAAATTGTTTTTGAAAAATGGATCAGTTCCAACAATCCGCGACCCTTTCTACATATAAATCATACTCATGCAGTGTTTATCTCAGTGGATATCTTTATGTCTTGTCTGTATTTGTTTGTAGAACTCTGATATGGCGAACTTTATCAAACGCATTACGGATGATGCATGCCTCGTTACATAGCGGCTGTAAAACTGGACAAAGACATAAATGATTGTGTAACTACAACTCTGACACATTCTGGCTCATTTGGATTATTGATTCCTCAACAGTGGACTCTGCTTGTTCTGTGTCCGAGTCGTACACGTCCGGCTGAATGCTTCTCTCTGTCTGCCTGTCTATCGCCGTACACAAAGCAGGGGCGCTCTTGGCTCCGCCCCCTTGTTAAGATTGGCGGGAAGTCGAAACTAATTTGCATGTGAAGCAACACCCCTAAAACAGCGACCTGTGTACACGCCCCCAAAATTACACTTTTTAACACATTATAATAAAACAATCTGAATTGTGTTTTGATCTAAACCTAGACTGGCACACTCAGAACAACCATAGTAGTGATAGAAAATCTTAAAAAAGGGTTCATGTATGTGCCCTTTAAATAAAATAAAACATTAAAATATGAATTATAGCTTTTCCATCGAAGACCTAAAATTAGAAATGCATTGTTTATGTCAGGTGTAATGTGTAAAATGATGTGTCTGTAAGAACAGTAAACTACTGAAAGTGCAGGACGTTGGAATTATTTAGCAAGTCCTTTATGTTAACGTGGTGAACTACTAGTATTTTAACTAGTCTGTTGAACAGTTTCATGCAATTAAATCTTTGAAAAGGCTTAAAATAGTTTAACTCCACTTTGCCATTGCAATGTCAGTCTATAGCAAGCAAATAAGTAAATAAGTAGAATACTGACACACGACTGGCAGACGATAATGTGTTCTCTTGTCAAATGTGCACTCATAGCTCTGTTAACTCGAAGATGTACATAAACATTATGAGTGCGCTTCACTTCAAGGCAGTTTGGCTAGAATGCGACTCTCTGATAAGCGGAGATTATAACACTACAGAATCATCACATCCTTACAGTAGGAGATAACCACATCGTTGAGCGCGTCCTGAATGAAGCAGCTTGTTTTGAGGCAGAGGTACACTGTAAATGGCTGTTGTAATGGCAATCACGGCTGACACATTAACCTAGCTCAAGTTAGATCAGGCCAGCTAAACTGTAGCCGCTGTTAAAATGAAACAACTCATGAAAACGAATGCCATGATGCCAACGCGATGTAATAATGTATAATGTACAGCCTAATGGCGTCTCTAAAGGTCAGCGAGAGGCTACACCGTTTCAGCTAAGCAAAAGCACACACTCGGGTAAATGAAACAGATCGAGTTTACCGTGAAGAGTTCGCGATGATTTCCCGGCCTGATGTCGTAGATTTGTTGTTTTTATCAGCTTTCTCCCCCCATGTATGGTTTACAGCAGTGGTTCTCAACTGGTTTGGCCACGGGACCCACATTTTTACATGGTCATCAAGCCGCGACCCAACATTTTATTGTTGCATTTAACAAAATGTATCAAATTATAGAAATATTACAAAGTAAAAACGATAAATACTGTAAACAGTGGTTAGGGTAGAGAAATGTTCAGTTACCGAACTAAACTGAACTGTTGTTGCACTCGCATTTCAAAATAAAAGTCCGGTATAAGCAAAAAAATAAATGTATTTTTAATTTTTTTTTTGACCACGCACTCTGCGACCCACTTAAAATGTTCCCGCGACCCACTTTTGGCTCGCGACCCACCAGTTGAGAAACACCGGTTTACTGTCTTTGTCTTGACATCAAACGTGAATCTTCTCCTCTCAGCTGTTGCCGTCTCGTTATACATAGTTAAATTACGAAAAAACATTTTCATCAACAAAATTAACACTGGCGTCAAGTTGCATTAATCAGCTATTTTAGTTATTTCCTTAAGCGCCAGTGTTTATATCTCAACTATAAACCGTTCTCCCTGTACTTCTGTGTTATTCCATTTGCTTGTAGTTTAGAAGTGATACTGTCTGAAAAATGAAGACTGAGTCTCTCTCAATCAAACTCCGATTCAAATGCAGCGAATCGAAGGGTTAATAAACATAAATCTTCATTTATAATTTGTTGCGTGGATGATTCCGGTCTTTGATTGATTAATTGTCCAGCATTACACTGAATGTATTAATGCGGTGACAGAATAACTAGTGGTAGTAAAACACCTTTAATAACCTAAGCAAGCGTTTAGGTGCTGCCACAGCTCCTTCCGTCATCATTATATTTTACAGGGAAGCCAAAATGCTTTGACACACGTGATCTGAACAATGCAGGAGGTGATCTCTCTCTGCGATTCTTCTCACAAAAGCTGGATTAATCTACAGGTTAATAAAATAAACATGTTTTTAATTTGTAGGTCACGTGCCTTCCGAACCATGGGCTGTGCATGAATGGATCGTGGATTAACTGTGATCTGCTACACCCCTAATATATATATAATGCATATGTTTAGGCTTGACTAGACACCCTAGAAAAGTCTCTTCCATGTTAAAACTCCTAACCATCTGCAAGAAAAACAACTGTGAAACTCCTATATTAAAAACTGTTTGCATTTTCTGCGACATCATGGTGAGTGTGTGTGTGCAGATGACTGGTCGTAAGGGCCGGGTGGTCAGCAATGACGACGGCAGCATCTCCTATGAGTCTCGCTCAGAGCTGGACGTTCCTGTGGAGATCCTGAACCTGACGGAGAAGCAGAGGTTCATGGATGGAGATAAGGTGAGCTGATCTCCTGTTCCTCATCCGCTCTGTGCTGTGACGCTCTGAGTCTGATGTTCTGTGTGTCCGCTGCAGAACATCGCCATCATCTCTGAAGCCGCCAGCTCTGGGATCTCTCTGCAGGCCGACCGCAGGGTGAAGAACCAGCGGCGGAGGGTCCACATGACCCTGGAGCTGCCCTGGAGCGCAGACCGAGCCATCCAGCAGTTCGGTCAGATCAATATGAGGATATTATTTGGATGAAAACTGTGTGTGTGTGTGTGTGCGTGCAGCTAAACAGACTAGTTATTTATAGACAACATTTATGGCATAATAAAGGTGTGTGTTTGTTATTAATATATTATATTATTTGTGTAGAGCTGTATGGAAGTGTTCTGTGTGTGTGTGTTTGTGTGTGCGCTAAAAGCTCTTTAATATTCATGACCCTTCCAAATATGGTCAAAGCCATACATCGCATGTTAGGATCAATTAATTTTATGGGTACTGGAGCTCTGTGTGTGTGAGACTTCAGGCATTGGCATGAGCTGCTTAAGCTAATTAATATTCATGACCCTTCTAAATATGGTCAAAGCATTTATCGCATATTAGGGTCAAAAAGCTGGACAATTTGTGGGTAATAGTGCTGTGTGTGTTTGAGAGAGAGAGAGTGTGTGTGTGTGTGCAGCTTAACTGACTAGTTATTTATAGACAACATTTCTGGCATAATAAAGGTGTGTGTATGTGTTATTAATATATTATATTATAAGTAGGCCCACACGGAATCTGCGCGCGCAAAATTCCGCAGATTTCCTCAGATTTTTAGCCCATCATTGACTCTGTTTATTTATTAGAGTAAATGTGTGTAATTTTATATTTATTCAGTTTTAAGTTAATCTCAGTAATAATATTGACTAATATGAAAATATTCATCTGATTTATTTACAATACAGTTTGTAAAGTACTATTTTCTGTCTTTTAGTAGATATTTTATACAGAAGACTTGATTTTTTTACCAAATAAAGTGGATTTGGATTGTATTTGCATTGTAAACATTAATTACAAGTTAAAAAGGTATTACTTTTTAGTTCATATATTAAGGTTTTTGTTATGATACTCTCAAAATAATTCTGCATAAATCCGCAGATTTTTAACAAAATTCTGCGCAGAAATAGCAACAAATGTCCGCAGATTCCGTCTGGCCCTAATTACAAGTGTAGAGCTGTATGGAAGTGTTGTGTGCGTGTGTGTGTGTGTTCACTCCTTTGATGCTGTATTCTTCCACACACAGGTCGAACACACAGATCTAACCAGGTCACAGCACCAGAGTATGTGTTCCTGATCTCAGAGCTGGCTGGAGAACAGCGCTTCGCCTCTATAGTGGCCAAACGCCTGGAGAGTCTGGTGCGTCTGCAGCACACACACACACACACCGCTAACCAGGCCAGATTTAACTGTGTGTGTCTAATCATGCTTGTGTTGGTCCAACAGGGCGCTTTAACACACGGAGACAGAAGAGCCACCGAGACCAGAGACCTCAGCCGCTTTAACTTCGACAATAAAGTGAGTAATAGAGCTGTGTGTGTGTGTGAGAAAGAGACGTCAGGTATTGGCAGGAGCTGCTTAAAGCTCATTAATATTCATGACCCTTCCAAATATGGTGAAAGCCATCCATCGCATATTAGGGCCAATGCATTTAGTGGGTAATAGAGCTGTGTGTGTGTGAGACGTCAGGCATTGGCATGAGCTGATTAATGCTCATTAATATTCATGATCCTTCCAAATATGGTCAAAGCTATCATTGCATATTAGGGCCAATTAATTTAGTGGGTAATAGAGCTGTGTGTGTGTCTGTTTGTTTGAGAGAGACTTCAGGCATTGGCATGAGCTGCTTAAAACTCATTAATATTCATGACCCTTCCAAATATTGTCAAAGCCATCCATCGCATATTAGGGCTAATTAATTTTATGGGTAATAGAGCTGTGTGTTCGAGCCTTCAGGCATTAGCATTAGCTGCTAAAAGCTCATTAATATTCATGACCCTTCCAAATATGGTTAAAACCACCTATCGCATATTAGGGCTAATTCGTTTTGTGGTTAATAGTGCTGTGTGTGTGTGAGACGTCAGTCATTGGCATTAGCTGCTTAAAGCTCATTAATATTCACATCATTCCAAATATGGTCAAACCCATCCATCGCATATTAGGGCCAGTTAATTTTGTGGGTAATAGCTGTGTGTGTGTTTGAGACATTAGGCATTGACTTGAGCTGCTTAAAGCTCATTAATATTCATGACCCTTCCAA
>CAIGQQ010037005.1:0-19064 GCA_903798035.1 Danio albolineatus | reverse complement strand
TGTGTGTGTGTGTGTGTGTGTGTGTGTGTGTGTGTGTGTGTGTGTGTACATTTCAGGCATTCATTAGTTTTCCCTAAACTTGAATGATACACATCAAATGTAGCCGTAATTGACATTAAACTGAATCTATTATTAATGTAAATCAATGCAACAATTATTAAATATGACGTGAATGTTTGATTCTGTTCAGTAGCTTATTCCTAATCCTTTTAAACTATAGTAAATTAGACAATAATGACACAGTTGTGTGCTTAAGCTGTATTTTCATCTCATATTTTTTTTTATAAAATGAATGAAAATTCACTAAGACACACATTTAGTTGTAAAATAATGCAGAAAAAAGATGTTTTATGCTCATTTTTGTCAGTGTGAGTAGAATAAACACATATAACAGACTTTCATGATAGTAAATCAGGAGGCATTCATCATTCATTTTCTTTTCAGCTTAGTCCCTTTATTAATCAGGGGTCACCACAGCAGAATGAACCGCCAACTTATCCAGCATATGTTTCACACAGCGGATGCCCTTCCAGCCGCAACCCATCTCTGGGAAACACCCATACACACTCATTCACACACACACACACTCATACACTAGGGCCAGTGTAGTTGATCAGTTCCCCTATAGCGCATGTGTTTGGACTGAAACCGGAGCACCCGGAGGAAACCCACACCAACACGGGGAGAACATGCAGACTCCACACAGAAACACCAACTGAACCAGCCGAGACTCGAACCAGAGACCTTCTTACTGTGAGGTGACAGCACTACCTACTGCGCCACAGTGTTGCCTCAGGAGGCATTAATAAGTTGAAAAATAATATAAGGTTTATCATGAGGAAGCAAAATGTACCTGCAATGCTGGAATCTATATGTATGAGATGAGTTTAAGAAGAGTGAGAGATCAAAACACATCACTCGTACGCTTCAACCTGTGTGATCGTTTGCAGTTACATATTTAAAGCATAATATAACAGTCTGAACATGCTGAGTTCAGACTGCAGGATGTTCACAGTAGTGGTGTCACAGATGTGTTCACTCTGCATGACTATCTGGGGTAGTGTTCTGTCACAAATGTGTTCACACTGCATGACTATCTGGGCTAGTGTTCTGTCTCTGCTGTGTTTACACTGTAAGATGGATCGGCGACAGGGAGTTTCACACTGCATGACTTCAACATAGAAAGAATCACCGACAACTTTGTCTAAACTCCGTCTCACACCCAAACACACGCAGTATATCTTCAGTTATTCACTACATGAGGAGAAAGAAGCCTTTAATGGGGTAGAAATGACCATATGTGCTCTCCTGGCTCTGAAGGGAATCAGCAGTTTCTCCTCAACTGTTGTATTGTGTGACCGGGTTGGGTTGTGATATTGCTCATGACACGTCACACACACACGGGGGCTCCTGCCAAACTTACACTCATTTTCCCTCCATTTCTTGTGTGTGAATAAACTGAAGATGAGCTTTTAGCTTCTCCTCATCCTCCCGCTGGCCTGCAGGTGCCCACACTAGTGAATGCTGCTCTCTGATTGGCTGATCGCTGATGTTATTTTCAGTCAAACATATTTCACACGGCATGATCTGAATCAGCTCCAGATATTCAGCACAGATATCTCCCAGCATCAGCGACTCATCGGTGATTCTCTCAGATGGCGTCTGTGATAGTTCACTCTGTGTGATTGTTACTCGCGTGAACGAGCAGCGATTCGCCTGTGATTTCAGGCATCTGTCGGCGATTTCTCCAAACCTGTCGGCGAGTCAAAATCAGGGCTAAAATCATCAGTCTGAACTCGGCATAAGAGTATAAAGTAAATTGTTTTGTTTTACTTTAATCAACTGATTAATAAAAACTCTAAGCCGAAAAGAAAATGAATAGTAAAGGATTGATATATATATATATACAAATAAAACTATTTTACATTCATTCATTCATTCATTCATTCATTTTCTTTTCGGCTTCCTTTATTAATCCGGGGTCGCCACAGCGGAATGAACCGCCAACTCATCCAGCATATGTTTTACGCAGCGGATGCCCTTCCAGCCGCAACCCATCTCTGGGAAACATTCATACATTCTCATTCTCACACACACACTATGGACAATTTAGCTTACCCAATTGACCTGTACCGCATGTCTTTGGACTGTGGAGGAAACCCACGCAAGGCAGCCGGGGATCGAACCAGCGACCTTCTTGCTGTGAGGCGAACGTGCTAACCACTAGGCCACCGTGGCGCCCACTATTTTACATTTAATATATTAATTTTTTTTATTAATGGTTTCTTTTTCAACAATGTAAAATATAACACTTAATCTCAATGTCCAAAAATGCTTCTAAATCATCACATTGACGCACATCCTTTCAGTTTCAGGTTTCTTCTCAGCGTTGTGTGGTGCATTATTTAGCCGAGTCTTATTTTGTGTGGGGCGACACGGTGGCGCAGTAGGTAGTGCTGTGGCCTCACAGCAGGAAGGTCTCTGGTTCGAGTCTCGGCTGGGTCAGTGTGTGTTTCTGTGTGGAGTCTGCATGTTCTCCCCGTGTTGGTGTGGGTTTCCTCCGGGTGCTCCGGTTTCCCCCACAGTCCAAACACATGCACTATAGGGGAACTGATCAACTACACTGGCCCTAGTGTATGAGTGTGTGTTTAAAACATATGCTGTGTAAAACATATGCTGGAATAGTTGGCGGTTCATTCTGCTGTGGCGACCCCAGATTAATAAAGGGACTAAGCTGAAGGAGAATGAATGAATATATAAACACACACTCAGAGATGAGAGTGACCTTGTGTTGTCATGGTGTGTACCTCCTGCGAGGCTTTATATCTTTGTAATTGTCGCTGGAATGACTGTAATAGCGCTGTTATTAAAATGATTTGCTGATGTTTGTGTATTATTGTGAAGTTTTACTTTGGCAGAGGTCAGTCAGGCTGAGGGTTCGACCTCACCAACATGGCTTCTGCAGTGTCATCATGACGCGTCATCGCAGGAAGCTCCTTTTACTGCGTCACTTCCGGAAAATGAGCAAGCGTCATGTCACGTGACATGCTCCGGAGCTCTCCTTCTCCGTCTAGTTTTGATTAATAACTGTAATTAATGCTGTGGATCGGTGCGGACGGGCTCCGGTGTGTACTGAACGGCGGCGGCAGCTTCGCGGTGGAGCGGCGCTCGGTTGAGCGTCTCCCGCGGCGCGGCACGGGCGTTTCTCTGCGCGGGATCTGCAGTGTGGGCTGCGGAGTCACGTGACCCGCGCGCGCTCGGGTAAAGATGGCGGCCGGTGGTTAGAAAACAAGCAGCGCGAGCAGCGGAGACATCCTGATCCTGCGGAGCCCGGACACCCACAGCAGAGCGTGTTCCCCCGCCGCAGGTACGCCCTCAGACCGCGGGATCACACCGGTTTGTGTCCCGGTCACTGCTGCGCTCGGTGTGGTGTCGCTGCGCGGAGGAATATCGAGTTTAATCGCGTTTCTCCCGAAGCGGAGGAGCAGCTAATGTTAACCTGAGGCACCGCTAACACACACACACACACAGACAGATACACACACACGGAGAATACACACACTCATTCTGCTCCAGAGCGGTTTAAACTCGGTTATCGTTTGTTTATCGGGGGTTTAAGCAGATCTGTGGCGGTTAAAGATGATGACGGTCTCCTGAGGGAACATTAGCCCGGAGCCGCTGCACCTCACGCGGCTGCTGCTCCACCGAGGGGAGCCTGCTGTTCTGTGTTTATATATCTCTGTCTGTCTGTCTGTGTGTGTTTGTGTTTATCTGTGTGTTTGTGTTTATCTGTGTGTATGTTTATCTGTGTGTCTGTGTTTGGGTTTGCGTGTGTTATCATCTTCTGTGTGTAAAGTGTGTGTTGCTCAGTGTTTGGCTCTCGGCGTGTGTTTAATATCGCTCAGACCCTCCGCCAGATCTCCCTTTTCCAGCGTTTGCTCGTTTTAAATCTAGTCAACATCACTAGTTAGTGTTTATCTGCTCAGTGCGGGTGTTAGCTGCGTGACATTAGCACAGTCAGACCAGGAAGTGTCTCCTTGGATTCGGGCTGGACAAACACGTGTGGAGGTGATGGCGAGCCGTTAGCTGCGCTGCTTTAGCATGTTATGAGTGTGCAGGTCGTGTTTGATAGGGTTCTGCTCGGGTTTAACGCTCGTGTGTTGTTCAGACTGACTCCCCTTTGGTGATGTTTGCTGTTTTTGCCTTTTTGACTTCCATTATAATCACATTGTTTGATTGTAAAGCTATAACAGCACATAGTAATGCATTCTAGATTGCTTTTCTGCTGGATTCCCCTTTCAAGAAGAGGGACAGTGGGTCATTTTTACTGTTGATTATCAGTTGCAGAGCTAAAATGCTTAGATTCTGGCTTTTATATGGAGTTATGTGATGTATTTTGTGTGTGTGTGAGACCTTTGCACACTTCCCTTGATATGTGTGAGAAACTCCAAATGCACCCCTCTATGACAAGCCTTTTTGACTTTTATTCATTCTCAGGATATGTATTCTTGATATCAACAGTTCAGTTCTTGATATCAAAAAAGGTAATTGTTTTTATCTAAAACTGAATTGCTGATATCAAGAATTGCATTTTTGATAATCAACAATTCAGTTTTTGATATCAACAACTGAATTTTCACTAGTTAAATGTCACTATAGGCTGCCATTCAAGTTTAATTGTTGATATTAAAAATGTAATTGTTGATATCAATAATTTAGTTGTTGATATCAGAAATTAAATTGTTGATATCAAGAAATACTTTTCAACTAATAAAGATGTTCATTCTTGATATCTGCAATTATATTTCAGCACGTTACATTTGTTATTTCTGATATCTAAAAATTTATTTCTGATATCAGCAGTTAGGGAAGTCATTTTTGATATCTAAAATGATTTGTACTTGTACATGTGTATTGACAAAGTTGAATCTAATCTAAAAAATCTAATCTAATAACTTCACTAGTAACAATTATATTTATGATATCAGAAATTAACATTGTCACTAGTGACAAACCAACTGTTGATGTCAAGAATGAACATCTTTACTAGTTTCAAAGTATTTCTTGATATCAACAATTGTATTTCAACTAGTAAGAACTCAATTCTTGATATCAACAATTAAATTTGAATGGCAGCCTATGGTGACAATTAACTAGTGAAAATTCAGTTGTTGATATCAAAAATGTAAATTTTTGATATCAACAATTCAGTTTTTGATATCAACAAATACTTTTTTTGTTATCAAGAACTGAATTGTTGATATCAAGAATACATATCCTGAGAATGAATAAAAGTCCAAACGGCTTGTCAAACCCCTCAGCTGTCAGAGCACAGTAAACACTGAGTGTATTCCTGCACACACACACTATAATCTGCTGTTTTACTCCATATAAGAGGACTCTAATGGGTTAATGCTGCACACTGATGATCAACAGTAAAAATGACCAATGTTACCTCCTAATCCTAATAGGGAAAACCAGCAGCAAGCAATCAAGAATGCATGATTATCTGCTGTTATAGCTTTACAATCAATAAATGTGATTATAATGGAAGTCAATGGAGGAAAAACAGCACCAACATCACCAAAGGGGAGTCAATCTGAACACAGTGTGTTTATATTTTGAACATTCTCAAGCATTTTCCCAAAATATGAGTCTAAATAAAGTTTGTTGGCAAAAATCATCACATTTGCTCAAACACAGAGAAAGATGAGGCCAAATTAAGACTCAAAATCAGCCCAAAGTGAATGAAAACGACCCACCAGCACACACGGGTTAAAGACCTTTAGTTAGTGGTGCTTGAATGTGTGTGTTCTGTTTAATCAGGGTTGGTGTGCTGCTGTATTGGGATCATGAGGATGTTTCTGATGTCTGTAATGTGTGTTTCAGACGATGGATCCTGGTCAAGATTTGCTTCTCGCTGCTCTCAGCGAGAGTGGGATCTGCCCCAATGACCTGTTCGATGTGGATGTTCAGGACAGTGTTCCTCTGGTGTCCTCACAGCAGGTCAGACTCACACCTTCATCATCATCAGATCTGTCTCGTATCATGAGCAGGGCCAGGCAGAAGAGTTTTGGTGTTTCTGTGCAGAATGTTTGTAATGACATCAGTGGATGACTTCTGCTTTAGCTCATGAAATAAAAATAGTTTCTTTAATTTTAGATTTATGATGCAAATACAATTAGAACCTCGTGTTTTATGAACAGAATCACTCATTTAATATCTATTCGAAGACAGAAAATATTATTTTACAAGCTCTATTGTTTGTGAATCGTATAAACATTTGCACCGGTCAATAAAGATACTGAAAGTCATTTAGAAACTGGCTGAATATATATTTCCAGAAGTAAACAAGCACTCAATGTGAGCATCTGAAACTGTGCTTTTCTTCAAGCTCCAATTAAAATATTGAATGCTGAAACTGAGAATGTTTGTGACGTTGTGCACTCATTGCTGCTGATGTAGCATAACTTAATAACATCGCAATACTGTGCATAATATATATTTAGCTAAATGTTTATCTGAACAGGAGAACAGTATGAACTGAACATCTCTCTCATTATGGCAGATTTAATGATTGCCTGTTTTCTTCCAGTCGGTCTCGTTAAATGCACTTGACATCGGTCTCGGGAATGAAGTTTCAGGAGTCGTCAGGATTGATCCTCCACTTCCTCCAACACCTACAGTCACAATCAGGGTGAGTTTTGCCCACTGCATCAACTGTGTGTGTGTGTGTGTGACTAACTGGTCAAACTGGTCCAGATTGTGGCTCATAATAGCCTAATACTGCACCTTTAGACAAAAAGACCAGCATGACCAACCAGAGGTCAGTTTAGGGTCTTTTTTTGGGACCAGAACCAGTTTCAAGGTTATCATGGCCTGTAAAAGTCTGTTTTAAAACCGCTAAGATTTTCTGTTATACTGTTCCTGCGGTACTGCGCTATATACTTTTAATTTTTAGTATGTTGTCAAAGACTTGTCAGTCCACGATTCAGCAAACATCTGAAAAAAACTAAGCTTATATGAAAGGCCTCTAGATTACACTGATTTCACCACAGTAAATATGATCATGTGTTGATGTTGACTGATGTAATGAGGACAGTGCGGTCTGACTCTGCTTAGACTAAAGTCTCGTCACTGAACCTTCAATAATGTCCAGTATAGAAGATAAAGTCCTGCTGCAGTGGAGACAGAATGAATATTGTGTGTGACTCCCATGAGCTTGGAGGAGGACTGCATCCACACATCTCTGCAGTGACTCCAATAACGCATTAATAAAGTCATCTGGAACGGCAGAGAAAGCGTGAAGACTCCCAGAGTTCATCAAGAGTCTTTGGGTTCATCTTCAACGCCTCCTCCTTCATCTGCTCAATAATGTTGATGTCTGGTGACTGGGCTGGCCAATCCTGGAGCAGCTTGAGCTTCTCTGCTTTCAGGAGCTTTGATGTGGAGGCTGAAGTATGAGAAGGAGCGCTATCCTGCTGGAGAATCTGCCCTCTCCTGTGGTTTGTAATGTAATGGGCAGCACAGATGTCTTGATACCTCAGGCTGTTGATGTTGATCTCTCGCACGCCCCCATACTGAATGTAGACCCCAAACCATGATGTCTCCTTCACCAAACTTGACTGATTTCTGTGAGGATCTTGCTCCATGCTGGTTCCAGTAGGTCTTCTGCAGTATTGGTGATGATTGGGATGCAGATCAACAGATGATTCATGGGAAACACCCACTTTCTGACACTTTTCCACATGATTAACTAAAAGTCAAGTTATTATGTGTTTATCTTACAACTGAGATTCACCAACTGAGATTTTTTGATTGTGAGATTGAATTACATTACCTGTGTGTGTGTGTGTGCGCAGGAGAAGCCTCAGCCCTCCACCACCACCTTTGTGTTGAATCAGCTGAATCAGTTGCCTTCGCTGGGAACCATCGTGGTCTCCAAACCCTCATCGGGCAGCAGCTCCAGACAGACCATCACCGTCACCAAGGTGTTGCAGAGCGGTTCCCCAGCACAGCGCAGCTCCGCTTCTCCCAGCGCCTGCACTGCAGCTCCTGCAAACAGTGAGCAGATCCGGCTGAAGGACCTGCTGAAGAGCGGCAGCCTGAAGAGCAGCAGTCTGGGGGAGCTGATGAAGCTGAAGCCCCCGGCAGACATCGCACCGCCTGTCGCCACCGCTACTGGCACCAGTGAGTGACACACACACACACACACACACACACACACAGGCTTTAGCAGGAGCAGGTCTGGTTCCTCTAGATCAGGGGTCACCAAACTTGTTCCTGGAGGTCTGGTGTCCTGCAAAGTTTAGCTCCAACCCCAATCAAACACACCTGAACCAGCTAATCAAGCTCTCACTAGGTATACTTGAAACATCCAGGCAGGTGTGTTGAGACAAGACAAGAGCTAAACCCTGCAGGACACCGGACCTCCAGGACTGAGATTGGTGACCCCTGCTCAGGACACTGGTTACCACTGGTTACCTTTTTTAACGTGTGGCTCATTAAAGGCCAGTACACAGCGAGCTGTCAGGTTAATGTCGAATTACGTAAGCCCTGTTCAGCATGTAGAGTCGGTGATGGCTGAAGAGTGCAGCAAAGTCTGTTTACCTACTGTCAGTTTCACTGTTCCCGCTGAATTAAAGAGCCCCTATTCTACATGTAAAAGGGTGATATTGTGGTGTTGGGGGTCTCCAACAGCAGGCTGATCTGCATGCATGGTCAAAAACACTTTGATTGTCTTATAATCTGCATTTATTTTTCCCTCATTATCCCAGCGACTCCTATATGAATCGTTCAGTGATTCATTTGTTCTCAAACTCCTCCTTAGCGCGATGCTACACTGCTCTGATTGGACCGATGACCCAGTCTGTTGCGATTGGTCGACATCATTCAGCGAGAGAGAATGCCCACCACGGCTGATCAATACTGAAGTAGTCATAGTGTGTGCGTGAGCATATCTGCAAACACTCGTTTTTCCCGGGAGTCGCCCGTATTTCAGACACCTCACCCCCGACACTAACCCCCCGGTCTCCCAGCATATCACTCTATTCTTAACCAGAAGTAAAAACAGCGACACACATGCAGTATTAATGCACACAGCGGCAAAAGCTGAACCATTATGAGACAGGACCGCCGCACATGTGTAGGAGAGCTGATGTAGCCATAGCAGCGACAAACAGCAGAGGAACACGAGCTCACAAACGCAGTTTAATCCAGAACGAAAGGGACAAAAATGTAAATAGAGATACGCTGATATTCAATAATTTTCATTCAGTATAGTGTGATAATGAACATGTACAAAAGTCATATTGTAAATGTAACCTAATGTACATGTTGTAAACTTCCTTTAACATGCTGCATAAACTCTAGGATATTGATTTAATTCATCATGGCATGCTGCATGAAGATAAGAGTAGGCTAGAAGACTCTAGCATGTGCTTGCTTTAATCATACTGTTTTGCTATTATCGTGTGAGACCATTAGGGCTGCACGATTTGGGAAAATTGCCATATTGCGATTATTGAGGGCAATATTGCGATATGCGATTTCGATTATAAATGGTATTGTAAGTCAATTTAATGGCTTTTTAAGAAAATTGCACACACAGATTAGTAATAATGCTGAAGTGTGTTTGTTCAACTTGAAATGGTTTCAAAATAAATAATTTTTACAAAATAAATATCTGCATTTTTGTAAACTTATTTTCATATTCCATATTTTCCATATTTCATATTTCTTGCAATTGTTAAATGAAATATAACAATATTTTATATGTATGGCTTTGTATTATTGTTTATGAGAGAGAAATGCAGCATGCACTATTTAAACATATCATATTTTGTCGGTTATATATATACACACACACACACACACACACACACACACACACACACACACATACACACATACATACAACTTTTGGTTCTGCTTATTTGATTTAATTTAAAATGTGGCCGTCTGCATTATATGCATCCTACATGAAAACATTCAGCATGTTTCTGGTTTTATAGAGAACGTTGGGCACATGAAAAGGTTAACAGCAGATATTCCTCGTCACTCACCACCATACATGCACACAATAATTCTTCTAGTTTCAATTTAATTCAATAATTTACTTTGAAAACACTGAACCTATGATGACGGTTGTGAGCAATTTTGTCGGTTACAGGAGACTTAACACCCGACGACAATTTCGCTTGATGGACGAAAAGGTGTTTGGCTGATACGTTTACATCATCAAGCCGATGTTTTGTGTACGTCTGTTGCCAGGCGACGGGCATGAAAAGCAAAGCGCCACATCGTGGTCGTTTCGCTTTAACTGAACCTTTTGGTTTAGAACATACGGAAAGCGACTCGCGTCTATCTGCCGCAAACATATTATACACGTTCAGAACATCACGCGATGTCCAAGCTGTTTTTGGAGGAGACAAGCATTATCACCGTGTTTGCTCTGGCTCGGTCGCGCTTATCAGCACGTGATACTCAGACACATACACACACAGTCCTGATGGCTTCTGGGTCATGTAGTTCTTTTTTAATTGCGTTACATTGTAATCGTATTAAAAGGAAACTACAAAAATGGTGGTGCATTTTCTTTCTTGTTACGTCCACAAATGCATTCGTTTATTTAATATAATCGCAAGATTCGCTGTAATGTAATCGCATAGGCTGACATCGCGATTGCGATTGCGATACGATTAATCGTGCAGCACTAGAGACCATACATAAAAATAAACCCTTAGGTGTGAAACGACGACTCGTATAGCTGAAAATAACTGTGTGTTTTGTTATGACAGAATCTTTGGTTGAACTGAAGCGCTCAATATGAAATATGTTCATCTCGTATTTAAGTTGCGTGGCACTGCTCAACTGGAGCTTGTTTAAATGCCTTTTATTAGTCTTGTTATGAGATAGACGACTTATCCATGTTGTTTATAAAGAAATTAGATCTAATTGCAGTTCTTCTTCTGACATTAGGCCTATGGTAAAGTACTTTGTCAGGTTAAATGTGTTAACGTGACCCTTTAAACCATTTAAATGTTGCTCACCTTTAATAACTCTACTGAGTTGGTTGTTCTAATGTGAGTTGTATGTCATGTGTTCACTGGTATTGGTACAGAATACTGAATTGGTATCATCACAGCCCTTGTTAATAGTGTTTAGTCATTTGTCGTCTGAGAATAACATATCATGTAATGTTGTTCAACCAATCAGAATCAAGCATTTCAGAGATCCGTTTAACCCCTTCACTCCCACTGTCCACCATCGGGACACTTAAGTTTACATCACTTTTGCAAATAATTCCTAATCTAATCATGACATACATATATCTTTGGAAAGGTCTAAATACATATCGTCAACTTAGAATTATAAGGTTCTGTCAGACATTTTATTTTTTTATAAATTATATTTTTATTTAAAAAAACAAATGTCACACACGTGTTGTTTGTATATGGAAAGCAAAAAACTTTGAAGCTCAATATCTCATTGAGATCAATATCTCATTCAGAACGCTGATAGAACCTTATAATTCCAAGGTGATGATACGTTACCACAGTTTTTTGTTGCGTAGGAAGAGTAATAGATTAAAACGCATGTATTGTAGCCCTACAGCCTGTGAGAGCATTTAAGGTTACATCATTAAACTATAATATTGTAGTCTAAACATAAAGCAATCATAAAAATCTGTATATCATTTGAAATCTTCCATATGTGGTCACTAATTTGTGATTTTATTACTGAGCAACAGTTATTTATTAATATGTGACAAGGACACTGCGAGTCGTAAAGCATTACTTTGCTACAGCAATCCACATGTACATTTTTTTTAAAGTTGTTTTCGTGGATAAATTTAAAAACAAGTCAACCAAACTGCTTGTATTACTGTAGAATTTGATGTTTACTTAACAAATATTGTTAAAAGTTTCAAAAGAATATGGTTTATACCTCTCAAAATATAGATCTTGCATGGTCTTCAATGTAAACTGAATGTGGTCATGTTTGGTACTGCGGCCAAATTAAATATCACTGAAAGCTCATTCTTGGAGATATCAACCTCAAATTCAGATATTTACCTTTGATATTATGCTAATTTTAGACTAAAATCTGTTTTGTAAGATACATACTTTATGTAATATGTTAAAATATACATTTATTATACTGCATAACATCTTTTTGTAAATGTTTTTTTTCACTTCAGCTACAGTCTGACATCTATCATCTTTAAAATAAGACTTATAAGCTTAATTCTATGCACCAAATGTTGAAGATTAACAATCGTTGAAGTCGAAAATGTCATTTTCATGCCAGCCCACATAAACACATCCACAGTGTTGCTGTAATGTGAAAGCGTTTGTGTTCTCATCTGTGATTTTACAGCTTGTGTTTCGGATGCTGCTGTTGTCTTTAACGCCGCTGCTCTTCTTTTCAGAGATTATTCTGGTCTCCACTAAGATGATGAGCAGATCAGGTATGCGTAGGGTTTTATTATTATCATCTGCAGGCTCTTCTCACAGGTGGTGTGGTGGACCAACTCATTTCACACAAGCTGCTGTCATTCATATCTCTAATCATCTTCATCTGCTCTTGTGTTTGTTTTCTACAGCGGAAGCAAACAACGGCCTGAAGAAAGAAGTGTCCAGCAAAGATGTAGCAAGAATCTGGATCAACGATGACATGAAAATGCGCAGCTTCTCTCCTGTAAATGTACGTCAGGTGATTGTTTGTTTATTTACGGCATGAGGTCATGCTCTGGGTTGGTACAGGTACTTGAAGTCCTTGAAAATGCTTGTACTTTACTGTTTACAAGGTTTTAAAAGTGCTTATATTTTCAACAATGAGATTGCAAATGTCATTGTGTTGCATTCGTAATTTATTGTACAAATTAAATCAGTTTCTTTGCTTTTATGCATGTGCCTGTGGCGTGACCTGCCGGGGTGTGTGTGTGTTTGTGTTTAATTATTAAAATAAATATAAATTAGATTATTAAATATTTAAATTTTGAAAGATAATCAATTTAAGATGCAAGTAAATTACATTTGAGAGAGTATATGATGGTAAGTTAGTGTTGGGCTGTGGATGAACATGCCAAATACAACCCTACAGAATAAAGTCATAATTAGCATCTGATATATGTTGGTGGATATGTATGTAAATATGTAAAGTTCTGGAAAATTTTAATGAAAAAGTGCTTTAAAGTAAAGAAGTGTATGAACCCTGTGTATTAATTAATGTTATTTAATGTATTTACCAACATAAATTATGCACAATAGTGTTTATTAGATTTTTTATGTTTGCTTATGAAAGTTAAGTTCACGTTAACTCTCTGTGTGTTAGCTCATTTTAACGAGCAGGAATTTGGATGTTAATAATGCATTAGTGAATGTTAAATGATGATTAATAAATTCTGAATGAGTATTGATTATTAGTTTGTTGGTAAATACGTTGACTAATGAAACCTTATTGTAAATTGACTGCTTTCTCTTCAGTCTTTAGTATTAAAACAAAAGGAAAAAAGGCTTAACTTATTCTAAAACATTGAGACATCAGCAATCAAACAAACCAAAAGATTTATTTCTCTTCATTATTAATTAATAGAAATTAATGAATTCATAAACAATAAATAGATGTACACTAATATAAAATGTATAAATAAATAGTACATGAAAAAATGAATACACACTTTTTGTGCGTTATATTGCACTGATTTCTAATGTTGTTAGGTTTTGTATGTGAGTTTCCGACTCCTCTAAAGCATGAAAACACCATCTGTGTGCAGATATTCAGAAACATGCGCAGTGAACACTCTTGTTTATCTGAAAAACAATGCTGGAGTCAGATATTCTGCTGTGAACGTGTGTTACATGCTGTGTGTCTTTGTTTTGGTCTCTTTAACCCGCCCACTGCCAGTTTAGTCAATTATATTCCAGCACTTTGGGTTGCCAGATGGTGGAAAACAGCGTATTTCATTCAGTCAGGAAGGCTCTCAGAGTGTGTGTCTGTGACTGAAATGCGACCTCTGGTGGACAGTAGCAGACTCTGAAATGAGAAGCAGATTCAGAGTTCCACATGAGGTTATTAATTAGCAGATAATATCAATATTACGAGCGTAAACATTAGCTGAGCAGGTCACACTGTAACCCCGTGTCCTAACAACATCCTAGGTGATGAGATATGCAATAAACACTGCTGTTTAGATGTTTGCAGCAGACGAAACATGACAGAAATGTAAACACAGCCATTCAGAAGCACAGAATAGTGCACTCACTGCACTCCAGCTCAATGGTGAGGTTTATAATCTGATTAACACACATTAAACCTCTCTTACATGATTAAATGTAGATGCTGAAGCACAGATGTGTGTTGGTTTGCTCTGAGTCTCAGTTCTGAAGCTCAATCTCAGATAGTTTACTGTATTCTCCAGGTCTGAGCTGAACTATCTGCTACTGCTGTCAGTATATGGCAGTAAATGTGATGTGAAACAGCATTCAGACTCACATTATCAGCATTAACACTGAATACAGCACATGAGGTGTAGCTGAGCTGGTCATCGTCAGTGTTCTGCTGTTCAGCTGAGAGAAACAGCAGCCGTTTCTGATATATCAGTTCCAGGTGATGGCCAGGACAAAAACTCCTGTTAATATGGAGAATATTCCCTCTATCAGGTGCCGCTGCTTTTACTTAGAGCACAGTTTAAATCAGCCTTTCGGCTCGAGATCCGCTCATGTTGGTCATCTGGCAACCTGCGCTTGTGTGTGTGTGTTGATCCAGAAGTGCAATACCTCGTTCAACCACTGGGTGTCAC
The DNA here is from genome assembly GCA_903798035.1 of Danio albolineatus. Taxonomy (NCBI): domain Eukaryota; kingdom Metazoa; phylum Chordata; class Actinopteri; order Cypriniformes; family Danionidae; genus Danio; species Danio albolineatus. The sequence goes on along the minus strand of CAIGQQ010037005.1, from coordinate 4,258 downwards.
GTACACACTGCACCTTTAAGGTCATTAGTAGTTCTGCTGGAAAACAACATACTGAACATTGTAACAGATATTTAAGTCATTTGACAGCTGAAGCATCCAACAATAGACTGATCTGTCTTACTTTTATTGTAGAAATTACCAGGAATGAAGGAGGAAGAGGAGCCAGAGGAGGAGGAAGAGGAGGAGCTCGGCCATGCGGAGACATACGCCGAATACATGCCAATGAAGCGTATGTACAGTATATGTGCTCAATAATTTAAGATTTAATTACTTTTCTGAAGTTTCTAATATTTAGACACATAAAGCATTTTCAGTGGAACAAACTGTTTTTATCATTACAATGTCTCATTAAATGTGTCGTTACTTTGTCAAATCATTTTAAAAGAGGATCATTAATATTTATTGACATTTTTATGGCAAATCAAGCAGGTAACACTGTTGCTGAGGTAAAAGTATTAATGATGCTGTTATGAAATTCATGATGTATTATGAATGGCTTTGACAATCATGTTTATGGCGGATTCATGACAAGTTTTGGTAAAGTCATGATAATGACTAAAACAGGTTGCGATATTTGTCAAGTCATGGCCAACAATGTCAATTTTGCAGTTATTATAAGCATGCATAGAATCTCATTCACATTCATGACATGTCACGTGATGATTATAAAGGTTTCGTGACATCTTATGAACACCCCTTTAAGTAGTGTCTCCTGTATTTCTAATGTACTGTACTGCTATTAAATGTTCGTGTGCTTTATCTAGTTTTAATGCGTTTGTAGAATGCTACGGAGTAAAAATGATTCTTAGGAGATGTTTTTGGTTCGTGCATCGACACGTGCTCGTGGTAGGGATGCACTGATTCCAATACTTGGATCGGATATTTTTTGGGGTATCACATATTTTTTGGATCGGGTTTCTACCAGCTGGTACCGATCCAAATCCGATCTTGCGCTTGCTTTATATTTTGTGTAATTTATAACAAAAGCCATGAAGGTAGTCTATTATAAGGCACTAGACAGTTGTCGTGTAGGCCTACTGTATCCTAAATGTCCTGAAGCCATTCTACAGTTTAATGTGAAGCACAGATGATTATTCACATGATTAAATTCATGTTTACTTCAGTGCTTCCCGCCGCTGCGCCTGTCAATCATTCATTCATTCACAATTCAAGCTGCGTGTCATGCTCATGACAACACAAACTCTCCAAGACTAATTGTTCCTGTTAGTTTGAACAATCAGTGGAAAATGCATTTAGTTTTGCATTAAATGGGTTCATTTTGAAAATATAATTAATATAATAATATATATATATATATATGCTCTGCTTTTTCAGTGCGTATTGGTCTGCGGCACCCTGACCCTGTGGTGGAGACCAGCTCTCTGTCTAGTGTGAACCCTCCAGATGTGTGGTACAGACTCTCCATCCCAGAGGAGACCATTGACCGGGGCTGGCTGTCTGCGCTGCAGCTGGAGGCCGTCACCTACGCTGCACAGGTGCTGCTCTGTCCTTCACTGCATTCACACGCCTGATCTGACACACTCGTTCAGTCTGAGACCGGTGCAGAAACCCCCTCTCCGATGTTTTAAATTTGCACTGCAGTGCCTTGTTCTGCCACTGGGTGTACACACTGCACCTGTAATGGCAGCTCTAGAGTGCGTTACTGTTTGCTTCATACACGCATCGGAGACGCCAACCTTTCACAGTATTCGAGCTCTTGTTTTTGTATATTTTCTCAGCAACACGAGACGTTCCTGCCAAATGGAGACCGAGCGGCGTATCTGATAGGAGACGGTGCTGGAGTGGGGAAGGGCAGAACCATTGCTGGAATCATATATGAGAATTACCTTCTGGGCAGGAAGAGATCTCTCTGGTAAACACCGCTTCTCTGTGTGCGGGCAGTTCATGTCTGGTTTGTTCTGTAGCCCATCTGAAAAAAATATTAAATGTATAACTGGGATAATAATATTGAGCCTAAATTAAAAACTGCTTTTATTCGATCCAAACTCAAACAAATAAGACTTTATCAAGATCAGGCATGTCCAAAGTCCGGCCCGCGGGCCAATCACGGCCCGCAGTCAGATCCCGCAGATTCCATCTCATAATGTGTTATTTATGGCTCGCTAGCTCTGTTAGAATAAATAAACCAAGGGAGAGTAACTGCGTTAGAGATAACAAGTAAACCAAGGCCCGCCCCAAGACTGACAAAAATCGAAAAAATTTCGCGCGAGCGGAGAGAACTGATCACGCGCGCGCACAGATGATGATGTGTGCGCGCGAGGCCCGTTTCCTCGCGGTGGGTCAGTTCAGTGCGCGCGCAAGCTGTAGTTTCCTCGCGCTTTGGCCTGTAATCTTAGTTCCTTGCGCTTAGGCGCGATTCATTTTCTCCTCGCACGTAAACATCACCGCTGCGCTCGATTAATTTTGGCATTGATTTGCCGCCCTACACTTGTCCCTAACAGAGCCCTGCACCGCGCACTTCCCAGCGTTGAAAGAGGTCATGGACAGTTTCCCACAGGACAATATTGGTGTGCAAATGAAGTAAATAACTGTAGATATAGTTCATAGTTTATTATGTTTTCATAGGTGTTTATTTCTTGTGGTGGCGAGTGATTTTCCCAGTTGTGGGAATTATAAGGTATAATCTTCCTGTAGTTGTTATGCAAACTTTGCCTTCCTGAAAGATCTTGTAGAAGACAAGAGGAAAATTTATTTGTCTTAAACTTTAATGATAACAGACCACTTTGCATTACTTATAACTCCTGTTTAAAATGTTCATGAGGCAAAGATAGATATCAAACTCATAGATATGTAAGGTATTCTATACAGTTTGTTCAATTTTATCTGACTCTCCAGATATGAAAGAAAGGCATAATTGTGTGTTTAGAGTTGTTCATGTCTGAGTGGCTTATATTTGGTTATATTGCCATTTGAAAAATAAAGGTAATTGTGACAATGAAAATACTTTTATAACTGTGTGTATTTTCATGTAACTTTAGTGGTGAAAAAAATGTCAGAAGGAACTATTGGCCCCCGGGCATCTTCACTTTATCAAATTTGGCCCTCTTTGCAAAAAGTTTGGACACCCCTGATCTAGATGATCAAATATAGGAAGTGCTGCAAACATTTCCTCGCTCTGTTAAACAACACTTTGGAAATATTTTACAATACAAAGTTCACAGGACGGCTGATAGTTTTACCTTGAATTATAATGGTGCTATTTATTATTGTTGTTGTTATAATGTTGTTGTTGTTGTTACTATCATTATTATGGTGGCTTGAAAAGCCAACATACTGTTATCTCACTTAAACTTATTAGGCTGGCTTGTCAAAGCCAGACTACTGAAATCCTATTTAAACTTATTATTATTTTTTTTTTTTTTATTATTCTTCTTCTGAGACTAAAAAACTAACTCTATCTCCTCCTAGAACTTTCGAGCTACGACCACCAAACTCGGACCAGACCTCCAAACTATTCTGACTCGTGTTGCTATATCTCCTCAGACTGATCCGACTTTCGGTTTTCCGAAAAACGTCCCGGGACCACCGGAAAAATCCCATAGGCTTAACATTGGACCAAACTTTGGGAGCTCATAACTCTGCATCAGACTGTCACACAGACTTCTAACTGGGCTCATTTAACTCAGACTACCAAACTGCCAATAACTGAAGACCTTTTAACTTTCTGGCCACGCCCTAGCAACCACTTTTGGGACCCTAGAAACTGTCCCATAGACTTCCATTCAAAAGACTCTCATTGACTTAACATTGATTCAAACTTTGGGAGCTCATAACTCTGCATCAGACTGTCATACAGACTAATGGCTGAGCTCATTTAACTCAGACTACCAAACTACCAATCACTGATGAGCTTTTAACTTTCTAGCCACACCCTAACTACCACATACTGCACCCTAGCAACTGTCCCATAGACTTCCATTGCAAAATACTGTCATTGACTTAACATTGAATCAAACTTTGTAACCTCATAGCTTATTATCAGACTGTCATAGAGACTTATGGCTGAGCTTTAACTCTATCTATCTATCTATCTATCTATCTATCTATCTATCTATCTATCTATCTATCTATCTATCCTTTTCAAACTGCTTTTATCTATCTATCTATCTATCTATCTATCTATCTATCTATCTATCTATCTATCTATCTATCTATCTATCTATCTATCTATCTATCCTTTTTCAAACTGCTTCTATCTATCTATCTATCTATCTATCTATCTATCTATCTATCTATC
>CAIGQQ010037004.1:0-10689 GCA_903798035.1 Danio albolineatus | reverse complement strand
AGTTTTGAACAGCAGACGGCGCTCTAGGCTAGTTTTGAACAGCAGACAGTGCTCTAGGCTAGTTTTGTACAGCAGACGGTGCTCCAGTTTTGAATGGTAGATGTGACTTTAAGGTAGTTTTGAACAGTGTATGGTGTTCTTGGCTAGTTTTGAACAGTGGAGGCCACTTTATGCTAATCTTAAACCTTATCTTAAACCACTTTAGGCTAATATCTAAAACATGTTGGCCAATCTTACCTTCAGCTAATAATAAGACTGCTTTATATTGTATTTATACATCGCAATAGAAAAATCCATTACATAACACATGCGTCAGATGAGCTCTGAACCTGATATCATGGCAAACTTACAATATCAAGTCATAAAGGGTGTAAAGTGCTTACATGTGCTGGGCACTAAATAAAACTGATAACAAACAGTCATTATCTTTACACTGTCTTCCAAAGGTTTTACACTATGTCAGCATATATCATAATTTTTGAACCTTATTTTGATAAAAAAATAATGTTTACATATCAATTCCTCAAGGGTTTATGTGCTTATGTGTTTCCTTCTCCAAGTTGACACAAACACTTTCAATCCATTGTGAAATTCGTTCAAAGCAACCTCAATTCACACAATGGTTGTTCATTCAGTTTGAGCCAAGTGTTTGTGAACACCCTGAGCAAAGACCGGTTTTAGACCTGTCATGACCCTTTTTTTAAAGGCCGAAGCACACATGGCTGTGATATTGATATATTTCCATTATGTAATCAATACGAATTGGATAACATATACAGCTATAGTCAATAAAGAAATAAAAGAGCTCAGAAGTGTTCAGTTTGTTTGGATTTATAATTTATAGTTATGAGTTTGTCTAAAATGTAATATATGCATTATTTTTAAACTATTAATCATATTTCTTCTCAATTTAAAATATAAATCTTGTCTTTTAAAGAATTTTGTATTTCTATCTATCTATCAATCTATCAATCTATCCATCTATCTATCTATCTATCCATCCATCCATCTATCCATCCATCCATCCATCCATCCATCTATCTATCTATCTATCTATCTATCTATCTATCTATCTATCTATCTAGCTATCTATCCATCCATCCATCCATCCATCCATCCATCCATCCATCCATCCATCTATCTATCTATCTATCTATCTATCTATCTATCTATCTATCTATCTATCTATCTATCTATCTATCTATCTATCCATCCATCCATCCATCCATCCATCCATCTATCCATCTATCCATCCATCCTTCCATCTATCCATCTATCTATCTATCTATCTATCTATCTATCTATCTATCTATCTATCTATCTATCCATCTATCCATCTATCCATCCATCCATCCATCTATCCATCTATCTATCTATCTATCTATCTATCTATCTATCTATCTATCTATCTATCTATCTATCTATCCATCTATCCATCTATCCATCTATCTATCCATCTATCTATCTATCTATCTATCTATCTATCTATCTATCTATCTATCTATCTATCTATCTATCTATCTATCTATCCATCTATCCATCTTTCCATCTATCTATCTATCTATCCATCCATCCATCCATCCATCCAATTTCCTGCATTTAACAGATATGCATTTGCACATGTGCAGTTCAACAGATGCCGCTGACGAGTCTCATGGACGTGCCAGGCCGTATTGTCTGTCCTCACTGCCTGACTGAAGTGATCACAGAGACAGAACACGTCAGCGGTTTGCTGGCCTGGTTAATCTGCGGAACCCTTGCGCTCTTTGTGTGAGTGTGTTTAACAAGTATTAGATCCATCAACAAGCTTACCGTTGTCAAGTCACTACACATATCAGCTTAAGAAAAACATCAGTGAGCACCAGCTGCTCGATCAAGCCAAACACAGTAGATAAGGTAAAGAAATCGGCACACTTTAGCCACTTTAACCCTCAGTTCTTAGTTCTTTAATCCGCTTGTTAAGTGTGACGTCATGCAAAGGGGCATCCGGGTTCAAGCGCTCTATCAGACTATATGGGGAGACTCATCAAATGGTAATGATAAACATTTACAAAGCGATGTAATACTTTCGAAAATCACAATCTCAATATATATACAGTGAGGGAAAAAATTATTTGAACCCCAGCTGATTTTGTAAGTTTGCCCACTAACAAAGAAATGATATAAAGTGGGACCTAATATTTATATTCATTCATTCTTTTTCCTTCGGCTTAGTCCCTTATTTATCAGGGGTCACCACAGTGGAATGAATCACCAACTATTCCAGCACACGTTTTACGCAACGGATGCCCTTCCAGCCGCAACCCAGTACTGGGAAACACCCATACACACTTATTCACACTTATACCCTACGGCCAATTTAGTTCATCCAATTCCCCTATAGCGCATGTGTTTGGACTGTGGGGGAAACCGGAGCACCCTGAGGAAACACACGCCAACACAGGGAGACTCGAACCAGCAACATTTCGGCTGTGAGACGACAGTGCTAATTTATTTATTCATTTTCTTTTCGGCTTAGTCCCTTTATTAATCAGGAGTCACCACAGTGGAATGAATCTCTAACTTATTCAGCAAATGTTTTACGCAGCGGATGCCCTTCCAGCCGCAACCCAACAAGGAAACCCACACCATCACAGGGAGAACATGCAAACTCCACACAGAAATATCAACTGTCCCAGTCGCAACTTGAACCAGCAACCACTGCGCTAACCACTGAGCCACCTGCCACCCCTATATATTTATACAATTTTTAAAAATTAACCGGAGGTGTATGTAATATTACATATGAAAAATAAATGCCACTCAAGTATAGTTAAAATATATAATTGTACTTTTAAGTGTATGTCTATAAACAAGCATAGATCAAATGAAGAGTTTCGTTGCAAAACGAGATATATCCATTTTAAGAAATGTTGGTTATTTGACATTATTATTGAAGACATCAACAGTCAAGTTTATTCACAATTTCTGTACGTTAAACTATTACTTGAGCTCAGTGAAGGCCAGAGACACATATTCTTCAAATCCAGGATATTTTTTATTGATTTTTATGTCCATAAATAGTTCATAAATAAGTCAAAAAGCATGCCAAAATGCAGCATATTTATCTTAACATTGTCAAACATCTTAAATTAATTAAAATTAATCAAAACTATATGGAACAGTATATACAAAGATTGATTATTCATAATAAGATTCTGAGTTAGTTAGTTAGTTTTGGCCAGAACGTACACAATATAACATAACATAACTTTTTTTTTTTTTTTTTTTTTTTGCTGGGGCACCAATGGCTTTAAGCAGGCTTCACTGTGGCATTTGAAGAAATTTTTTGGATCATCAGTGGGAAAATTAACAATAATTTATCAATAGATCGTAAATATTCATAATATTCAAAAACATAATGCCATAATAGACATAATGTGACTGTGGCGTGTGCCAGTAATCCAGGCCAGTCCCTGAATGAAAAGGTCGGATTACAACATACCGGCTGAGCTGTCAGAGCAAACTAACTGGAGGATGTTTATTGTTTCAACCATCCTTAAACAGCTTCAGACTAATTGTGATTAGTTATAATATAGATAAGTAAGATTAAGTTCGTTAAATAAACGACTTGTAGCTTGTTACAGAAAGAGTGGAGGCTCCTTCACACCGCTGCTGAAAACCAAACCTGTATGATCAGAGCGGGCGGAGCCTCGATGGCGCAGTTTCTGTTGCGCCGAGTCCGCGGACACAAGCTCGCCTCGTCCCGTCATATTTAATAACTTAGTTCACTGTTATAATAATAATGAGTTATTACTATTATTATTATGCAGCTGGAATGACCGTCATCAAAATCCGTCATCAAAATCCATGAGGTTTGTTCGACTCTGAAGCTTTGATTCTCTGACTGACAGATGGATGTAGCCTGTGACTGACAGCTCGCCTACAGTATAAACAATTAAATGGCAAACGTTTGTAGTTAGCCTAGAGAATCCTCTTTTTAAAATTATCGTTACATCAATGAGCAAACTCGGAGCACTTCGCCGGCAGTGACTCTCCTCCCAGGGGATGCTGCGCTCGCGCATATATCTGTTCTATATATAACAGTTCTATAACTGTTATATCGCATTTTGCGACCAGAAACTGGTCTGGCGGATATCGCGTTTTGTGAAAAAATACATTTTGTAGTCGGCCTAAAATGTTCATTCTTTAATTGTGTTAATGGCAGCAATTCACACATAGATAAGGGTACATCTGAACAGTGATTTACAATCATAAAATCGAAATGTCAAAAAATGACGTTTATCACGTTTTGCAATCAAACTCTTCAAATATATATGTATGTCAAGTACACTTAAATACATTTTTAAGTCTATTTCTGAGAAGTATTTAAAGTACATTTCAGAAAAGTACTTAAAAAGTAAACTTACTTATTTTGTTTTAGTTTAAAAGGAGTATAGTAATAGCATACTTGAATTAGCTTCTTCTTTTCTGCTGTGTCTTTCAGATGTTGGTTGTGCTGTTGCATCCCCTTCTGCCTGGACGCATGCAAAGATGTGAAGCACACCTGTCCCAACTGCAGAAACATCATTCGCATTTACAAGCGGATTCAGTGAAGAGGGATTGAACAGAAGTCTGTTAAATTACCTGTCAATGCACTGCAATACCTCCATCCGTTTATACGCTACACCAAGGAGATTGAGTTGAGCATTGAAGTGCTGTAAAACAGATTGATTTCATTAATTAATCAGAGACTCTCAGATGTGTAGAACAATTGTTTATACAAATGTTATTTATAATGAACTCGTATAAAATAAAGAATTGTCAATTTTGTGTTCATGGAGATTTTATTTTCAGGCATTTCACTATGAGGAATTCGTTTTTCGGAACCACTAGAGGGCAGAAATGATCAGTCTAATAATAATAATAAGATCCAGTGTGCACTTTTTATTTAATCAGGAAGAGTTATAGAGATAAGAATCATCTTAATAGAATGTTTCTGAATACATTGTGCAATCACGTGAGAATATAGAGAATAAAGCATGCAAAATAGAGGATTTATTCGGTCGTGAGTTGTGAGTGGGCAATTTAAATCTGCTCTCTATCATATCCACATTACACTATTCATATTTACACAGTTATACTGCAATACAAAATTTCACCATTGAGATTGTGCATGTATATATGGGATTTTAACAAGAAAACAGTGATGCTAGCTAGCTAATAAAGTTTAGCAGCCACAACAGCAATCATTTTCCCTTCCACTTTGTTTCAAAAACTTTATAACCAAATGTATGTATTTACGTAAACAACATGAAATCTAAAAATAATAATAATTTGGGCGCGTTTGCAGATGTCTTTCACATCACTTTCCGGCTAGTACACTCATACCGACGTGGAGTAAACATGCACTTTCGTCATCTTAATACAGGGATTGATTAAAAAGACGTTACCCCTAGTAGTGTAGTCCTAAAAAAATGTGGTGTACTATTACACCCAACCCAAATTTTAAATAAAAGTAGGCAAAGAAACAACGAGTCAATTTTTCTTTGATTCATTAGCAATATATATTTAACATCAGTTATCTGTAACTGACTTCCACACACTCAAAAATATAACTCATTGGATGAACTCAATTTAATTGAGGGCAGGATTTCCATCCAATAAATTTGTTTAACACAAACTAAAAATATATATATAAATATTTAATCAATTAAATGTAATTGAGTTGGTCCAACATGATTTTATCAAATAAAAGTTTAAATACTTAATCTCAAAGGTCTGATAATCTCATGTATGTCTATTATGTGTCGTTCATTTCAAAATCTCTTAATTTTATTTGAAATTATCAAGAGAGCCATTTTTAAGCATATTTCATATGTTTAAGCATAATTTAGATCTGCAGTTGATCGACACTGATCTCAGAGCTCATTTTAGGACAGTTTTTGTTCACTGAGCAAAGCAACAAATTGCATAGTTGCTAATGCCTACATTCAAAGCATGGGTGCTTCTGCAAGGTGGTAATCTCAAAAGATTATATAAAAATCTTCTAAATCTTCAAACTAAAGTGAAGATTAAGCTCTAACAAGTCTTTCTATTAACTTTAAACAACTAAGATTACTTTTATTGTCAATAATTTAATTCTCTTAATTTAATCCCACACAAAGCATGCTGGGAACTACAAATCCCCTAACCAGGTAGTTGGACCAACACAATTCTGTCATATTGTTACAACACAAAACAATTAAATTAACGTAATGGTTTACAAATTTAAGTGGACGGAGCATAAAACAAATAAATTAGCCAAAGAAATGACAAGAATAGTTTCAGCTCATTTTAAACAGGTTGTCTGAGCAAGTAGCAGTAATCATTTTTTGAGTGCAGAAGAAAAAACAAATACTATGGAAGTCAATGGTTACAGGTTTCCAGCTTTCTTCAAAATATCTTCTTTTGTGTGAAGAAAAAAAGACAAACCATTTTAGAACGAGTTAAGGGTGAGTAAATGATGACAATTTTCAATTTTTAGGTGAACTTTCCATTTAAAAAGGAAAACTAAACAAATGTGTTCATTTTAAAGTAAGATGCTAATAGTTTAATCCTATGCAATGATTTATGCTTAGCTATTAGGGCCCACAGCAAACCCAGAGATTGGCTGAATATATTAAGCTGTGGTAAAACCTGGGTAAAACCCAACTGTTTAACTCGATAGGGAATATATACATATATATATATTCATTTTAATACTGTACAAAAATCATGTTTCAAGCTATTTCATGTATGTTGTCAACATAAACAGTAAATAAAAAATAAAAATAAAATAAAAAACAACAGGAAAACAAAAGCAAAGCACACTCCTCCATGCTGTTTTATAATTTTACCTGAATGTTTCTGCAAGACATCATTCAGTTGACTTTTTGTCGCCTGAAAAACTCACGAAATTTTCTTAGAGCTGCTGCGGTCATCAGGGGGCAGGGAATGGCAAGTTAAAAAAACATTTGGCATACAGTTAAAGGGGACGTAAATACACGTAAATTAGGGAAGTCTAATCAGCAAAACAAGTGAGTATACCGAGGGGATATGCAAGTATTGATCCTCAGAAGTCGTAATACCCAAACAGCTCGTGGAAAAAAGTAGGCATACCGAGTATACGAGCGAATAGCCCCGACTACACCACTGGTTACCTCATGAATGACATACAAAGTAGGCCTAATTAATTAACATACCGCGTTCCAAGTTGTCCAGTAGCGCCTAGTATGGGTAACTGCAGTCTGGAGCAATAGGCGTGGCAAAAGGTTTTTCATTGGTCACATTTTTTTTTTTGGTAGGGGCGTGGCAAAATGTTTTTCATTGGTCAAAGGTTTCCTTTCCGGTTAAATGCGTTGGCCAATCAGCAGATCATCAAACGCTTGATCAATGGCGGCAGTAAGACGTGTTGTTGACAGCTGTAAACAGATGTGTATAAAGATTTGTATAAAGATTGTTTTTCGATTAAAACTATGTTTGGTAGTTTGTTTAGGTGTCCGTTTTGTGCCAATATTTTGAGACCTCTACACATAATACACACTATGGGTAAGTACCCATTATTTTGCTATATGCATTTTAATATCATTTGTTTGGGTTATATGTGATGACTTGAACAGCGATCCCACATAGAAATCTGACATGTGCCAATATGTACGTGCAAATGAGCCTACATGCTGTATATGACATATTCATATGTGAATTTTACATCTAAAATGTAATTTATGCAACATGCATTTCGAAATATAGAAAATATGTTCACTCAGAGAAAAATAATCCACAAAATTTTTATTTTAAAATATAAGCTTGGAAAATGTATGTAAATTTTTGTAATTCCAATGGTTGAAAACATAAGTGGGCATTTTTTGCAACATTTCACAATAATATTGCATACTGTATATAACACTTTATGCAAGTAAAATCCAAATGTTAATTTGTATGTCATATGTAATTAGCATATTTTTCATCTATGCATATAGAATGTTGCTTTTTTTTACATTTGAAACTTCTTATTTCAAACGTGCTATACTGTAAATGATTTCAATTCATGACCGGAAAGAAAACCTTTGACAAATGAAAAACCTTTCGCCACGCCCCTACCGAAAAAAAAAATGTGACCAATGAAAACCCTTTAACCACGCCCCTACCTTTTACCACGCCCATTTCTCCAGACTGCAGTTACCCCTTCCTCAGTAGCGCCGCCATCTTAAACACTCAACGGAGAGGAACTGGAAGTGAAGCGGACAATATCTGAGCACTAAACAAATAGATTTTTCTGAAAGGGAAGTGAAAACAGTTAAATTGATAACCATTTTAAACAGAGACTGATTATTTTATATTATATTAATCTGTGCAGTCATGATGGTGATGATGCCGCCGAGTGTAGTACAAGAGTACTAAAATTATTTGGGAAAAAAAATGTAACAAATTCAGCAAGTCTTATTTGATGACAGATGAAATTACACATTCAAAGAAATTAACTAAATAAAGATAGTTAGACTCTAGGTGATGCACCTTTATGGAAAATTTGCATTGGACAATATTGACAGAGAGAGAGAGAGAGAGAGAATATTAGGAAAACCGGATCCAGATACAGTTTCTCAATAGGAATGCATAATTGTCATAACATTGCTCAAATATTGCTTCATGTTATCAGCCTTAACACACGCGCACACACACACACACACACACACACACACACACACACACACACACACACACACACACACACACACACACACACACACACACATATTTATATATATATATATATAATGATATATTCTGTTCTTGATAATGTTAATTTACATTATCAAGAACAGAATATATCATTATATATTAATATTCATATGATAAATATTTGTGTGTGTGTGTGCAAACAGACAGATATACAACCCTCTCTCTCTCTCTCTCTCTCTTTCTCTCTCTCTCTCTCTCTCTCTCTCTCTCTCTCTCTCTCTCTCTCTCTCTCTCTCTCTCTCCCAGTCAGTTTTTGTTTTCTGTCTCTAGGTGACTGGAAGTGTTTCCACTGCTCTCTCAAGTGAACAGGTATGTATCAGTCAAATTTATGAATATTAGAAGATGTTTTACTTTGGTTGACATGTAAACCTGAAGATCTGCACAGAAGTTTCTCTGAAGTATCAAGAATGAATGTTTTGTGTCTTTTTTTCCCGTTTACCATCACTTAACAATGTTGGTTAATGTTCAATTGTTGAGCCATTCGTAAATTAAGGTATATAAAATAAAGGTCTTTAATGTAGGCATTCTTATGAATAGATAAATGTAAATATCGTCCTGAAGAGATTATTCTGGTATTAGGACAGAAATTTTCTTCTTATCTGTTTAAAAGCATGAAAAATTCCTGGGTGGGGCAGACCTGCTGGACAAGTCCAGCTCACTTCTTTGGTCCTTTGTTTTAGTCACATCTTTAGTCAACATGATTTTGATGAATGGTGGGTGTATCAGAAAATGCAATTTATTATGTTTGTTCTCATGTTGCAGATCTTTAATAATGGAAAAAGGACCAGCTCCCCCACCATATTCTGGTCCTCAGGTCAACCAAACTCAGTTCACACCCTACCCAGTACATTACCAGCCTCAGCCAGGTAAAATGTTAAAAATTATTTGTAGAGTCAACTTAAAAACTTTGACTTTTATCTTGTTTTGCTGTTATCTTGACAAAAACTGTCTTGTTGAAATAACTTATCAATTTTTAAAGTCGTAGAGATCAATATACTCAACAATTAGTCAACTTAAGTCAAGTTGTCAACTGGGAAAACTATTTTAACTTCAATCGACACAGAAAAAAACACTTTTATTATATTTCTTTAACAAATTTAACAAGCAACTTGTGGTCAACACAATTTAACAATTGAATTTTTTTTTTTTAATACACACATTTATATAAACATACTTTATCAAAGAGTGCTGTATATTGGATGAACTTGGCAAGAGCCTAAGAATAAATCACATTTTGTCCAATGCAAATCATCCACAGAGACTTTTTCATATGTCATGCGTCTGAGAAAATTGGATGATTCTGACTTTCATCATGATTTTATTTCAGTCCCGGCGTCTTCAATATATCCACCTCAACCCAAAGATGTTTTTCCTCCAGCATTCCAATCTTCCCCAGCACCTGTTGTAGGTCAGTCTCGTTCACTTCATATCCAATTCTCAAACTCAAACATGCTGGTGTCAAACTATAATGGGTGAATATTAACATATGTGCAAACAGCTTAAGTCAGCAAACGCTCTATTTACTGAAGTAACTGTAAACCGTGCTGATAAACACAACAAAACTCTTGGGTTTATCATGATGCCAACAACACAAGGCAAAACATTACCAGCAGACACCCACACAACCAATAGAGTTTGCATTAAAACCAATACAATTCTCTTATAAACACTAAAACCAGTACATTTGAATGCATTCTAGTGTGTTTTGAGACATAATCCATTGGGATTGATTGGTTTTACAATGCCACCAATAAAAGGCATGGAATTACCAGTAGAGTTTCCATTAAAACCAATATAATTCCCACTATAACCATTAAAACTAGTACATTTTATTGGTTTCTGTAATATATACTATTTTGGAATCCACCACAATACGATTAATTGGATTCAAAATGCCACTAACAACAACCAACAAGGCAAACCATTACCAGCAGAGACCCAAAGGACCAA
>CAIGQQ010037003.1:1336-12292 GCA_903798035.1 Danio albolineatus | reverse complement strand
TTTACAGTGTTTTTTAGAGTAACAGCTTTGATTGTACAGTGATAAATGGGGTATTAATAATAAATAAAGCAATTTCTTGGGCTCAGTATTGATAACAGTCACAGGTGTATGCTTCCAGAGTAATTTACAGGGTTTTTAGAGTAACAGCTTTGATTGTACAGTAATATATAAGAGAATAGTTAAAAACAAGGTAATTTCTTTGGCTCAGTATTGATATCATTCACAGATATATGCTTATAAAGTAATTTACAGTGTTTTTAGAGTAACAGCTTTGATTGTACAGTGATAAATAGGACAATAATAATAAATAAGGCAATTTCTTTGGCTCAGTATTGATAACAGCCACAGATGCATGCTTGTAGAGTATTTTAGAGTGTTTTTTAGAGTAACAGCTTCAAATATAGTGATATTTGTTTCTAAAGCATTAACAAACCACTTCGATACTAAATGTCTGCTGAAAACCAATTGATCTGCAAGTTATTGTGTATAGGAATATCTATCCAATGCTCAGCCAATCACTGCTTTCCAACTTCATCAAAGAGATTCATAATGTCTGTTGACGGCGATGTTTACATTCACGTCTAGTCTCAATAGCTCAGGTTATGCTGACGTAAAATACACAACCTGCTGACTGCAGATGTATTTTTAGACTATAGCATGCGACCGTGACTCAGCACAAACAATAATGACTGACTGATGTCACATAAGCATAGTCTGAATTCTTAATTAAAGCAAATATCCTAATTTGTGACGTCAAAGTAGGCTTATGACGGTATCAATTTTTCTTGATATAATTTCTTGAATAATTGCTTAAGCTTTTATTATAACAGTATTGGTGAATGCTGCAAAAAGGTAACCTTTAATAAGTATAATAACAAAAAATTCGTAGTTTATTGCTTTATGTTCAGACTAAACAAATGTTTAAACTAAAGTAAATAGCAAAACTGTGGGGAAATGGCAGATTTATTACAGCTATAGGTCAAAAAAGCTATTTTATTAGTTGTGTACTCCATTGAATAAACTGATTATGACTTGTAATCATGATTGCGCTATGATTTTTTACACATTATTAGGCATTGACTTATGAATTAACATCACCTAAGATTAATAAAACCTTTTGTGCATGTAGATTTCATTGTGGGTTTAGTTAAATTAAATATTTTAGCATTATTGCACAGGGTTACTGGTTGCCTTACATTTTTAAGCTGAATCAAATTGATCTTATTTTATATTAAAATGACTTGAAGCTTGTGTAACTGATCAAATTAAGTTGGAAATAAATTAAATTAGCTTAATAAGTTACAATTAACTAAAAAAAACACATGTTGCCATGACTAATTGATCATATTATTCTTGGTCATATTTATGTTGAGTGTATAAATAGTCACATCATTTTCAGCATATTTCAGCAATATTTAGCATGCCAAAATGTACATGTTTGAACTATTAAGCTAATTAACCAATTAAATCTCCAAGCATTTAGAGCTGTTTAAACTCTGCAAATAAATAATAGTATTTTTAACCACCCATGATATTAAAGTTGTTCATGTTCATAATCACAATATATTGAATTATTGAATAATGACACAGCATTTAGTGCGTTTATTATTATTTTAACACTTTAGAATGATGGTCCATTAGTTAATGTATTTACTAACAGTAACTAAGTATGATGTTGTAAAGCATTTATTAATCATAGTTCATCATTTACTAATGCATTATTAACATCCAAATTCATGCTTGTTAACATTAATGCACCATGAGTCAACGTGAACTAACGTTATTTAACTTAAATAACATGAATGAACTAAGCTCCTTTTACCCCCACAGTCTGAATACATGCACAGGTGAATTGGATGAAGTACATTGGCCATAGTGTGAGTTTGAGAGTGTATGCAGGGGCGGATTTAATGATTTTGGGGCCCTATAAGCAATTCCAGCCATGGGGCCCAAGTCCTGAAATACACCCTTCCTACTTTTATTTATATTTTTTATATATTTTATAGTTTTTATTTATATTGCTGTCTGCTATTTTGTTATTGTCTTCTTTCCTACATTTTAAATTAACGCAATCTCTAAATAATTCTGTTTTTTTTATTGTAAAATTAATTCACAACTGAAAATAGTATAGATTTTGTTTTTATAAATTTGACTGCTGGACTGCTGCATGATGGATATTTTATTTTGTAATATTATTATTACATAACTTTACATTATTACAATAATATTATATTTGACTGTATACTAAATAACATTTAATTACGTTAAAATTGTATTTGTTAAATTCTCACCATACAAAATATGATAGAAAACGATGTTATATATAGTTTATAGGTATAATTTATACTTCTAAATATTTATTGGGCGCCCCCCATTTCCTGGGGCCCTAAGCGGCAGCTTACTTCTCTTATTGGTTAAATCCGACCCTGAGTGTATGGGTGTTTCCCAGTACTGGGTTATAGCTGGAAGGGCATCCACTGCGTAAATAATATAATAATATAAATAAAATCACCATAAAAAAATATGCCAGAATAGTTGGCGGTTCATTCTGCTGTGGGGATCCCGAATAATAATGGACTAAGCTGAAGGAAAAAAAAAATTAATGAACATGAACTAACGTTAATAAAGATGTAATAAATGTATTACTAATTATTTGGTTATGTTACATTCTCAGAAATAAAGGTACAAGAGCTGTCACTAGGGCAGTACCTTTTTAAAAGAGACATATTTGTACCCAAAGAGTCCACAGTGGTACCTCAAAGGTGCATATTAGTGCCCAAATGTACCTAAAAAGCACCTTTAAGGTACCGTTATGTAGCTACCCTTTAGGTAAAAATATGTCTCATTTGAAAAGGTCCTGCCCTATTGACAGCTCTTGTACCTTTATTTCTGAGAGTGTACATTATAGTACTTACATTAACTAACAACTAATGGACCGTTATTTTAAAGTGTCACCTGGTTTGCCAGTGTTATACTAAGAATGGTCAATAAAACCTGTTTTGATTCTCATCTGCAGTTTGCCGAAGATGGAAAAGGTAATGTCACCTCCGCCATATCCTGGCCCTCCATTGGTCCAGAACAACATTACCTACCAGCAGCCTCCAATTGCCTATCAACCCCAACCAGGTCAGCTGAACAAACCTTTAATTTCAGTTTATTGATTATTTGGTTATTGATTATTAGTGCTTCAGTTACTGTTTTGTTTTACAGTTCCAATGGCTGCTGTATACAGTCCACAAATGACCCAGCAGTCAGTCATGTCGTCCACTGTAACCCAGTCATCTAACATCGGTGAGGACTGACGCCTTATTAAACAGTAGAGTTGAGCACATTGAAGTCCTGCAGCATTCTTATACTCTTAAGCCACTTTCTAAATATAGAGAATGGAAAAAACAAATCTGCACTGTAACGATGACAGGGCATATTTTTGTGTCCCACTGCATAGTTTGCATTGTAAAAGTCGATGATGTTAAAGAGACAAAAGCAGGAGGGTTTTAACGAAAGTATTTAGATGTAGAAATGTCATATTATGATAATAATTTATTGTAATTATCATTGAATTTATAAAAGAAATACAAATTCTTACAAAAGAAGTCAAGAGTGGGATAAAAAGTCTGAAAAATTCTGATACAGTAAGTTGTGAGATGTCAAAATTATAGCAAAACTAAACTATGAGATACAACTTTGACATACTAAATCAGTTATGAGATAAACAGGCAAAATCTATGTAATCATAATAATGAGATACAATGTCAAAACTATGATGTCATTATAAATTAAATAAAGATGGAGATAAGTAATAGATATAAGGTCAAAAATTAACATAATAAATCATAATTAGGGAACAAAATAGCAAACATGGTGAAGTCATAATTATGAGATGTCTGAACTGTTAATTATTATGAGATAAAAATTAAAGATTATAACTATTTAAAATGATTAAATATAAAGTCAAAATTGGCTTTTATGTCTAAGTTTTGAAATAAAAAAAGTCAGATATATGACATACTAAATCATAATTATGATATCTGACTGTCATAACTATGAGATAAGTCTAAATTACACTAATAAGTCTATTATAAAATACAAAGAGATTAAATACAAAACTGATATGCAGTCATAATTGTCAAAACAGACACATCAAGTCATTAAAAGTCAGATATATGACATACTAATTTATAATTATGGTAACTGACAGTCATAACTATGAGATAAGTCTAAATTACACTAATAAGTCTATTCTAATATACAAAGAGATCAAATACAAAACTGATATGCAGTCATAAATGTCAAAATTCACACATTGAGTCATAAAAAGTCAGATATATGACATACTAAATCAAAACTATGATAACTGACTGTCATAATTATGAGATAGCTCTAAATTACCTTACTAAGTCCATTATAAAATACAAAGAGATTAAATACAAAACTGATATACAGTCATAAATGCCAAAACTGACACATTAAGTCATAAAAAGTCAAATATATATCATACTAAATCATAATTATGATAACTGACAGTCATAGCTATGAGATAAGTCTAAATTACACTAATAAGTCCATTATAAAATACAAAACTGATATATAATCATAACTGTCATAAATGTCAAAACTGAAAGATTAAGTCATAAAAAGTCAAATATATGATATACTAATTCATAATGATGATAACTGACAGTTACAACTATGAGATAAGTCTAAATTACCTAACTACGTTCATTATAAAATATAAAAAGATAAAATACATAACTTATATATATAGTCATAAATGTCAAAATTGACACATTACATCATAATTGAGACAGAAAATAACAAATGCAGTGCAAATGGACACAAGTAATAATTATGAGATAAAAACTCTAATTTATGACATAGCCATAGATATGAGAAACCCTTGTAGAAAAGGCCTCTTTTTTTACCTCATATTGGGCCATAGTTTGAGACCCTTGTCTGTTTTCCAGGTCAAATGGCGCCAGTTTACCCAGGAGTAGTTTCACCAGGCATGTCTACATCCACAGTAACTCAGACGATGCAGTCTACAGCCATGCCCGGCATTGGTGAGTACTGATTAAACCCTCTGTGTAAATAACATCCATAGTGCTTCAGTGTTAGACTGTAATTCTAATGGAAGAATCAAGATTTCAGTTGTAAGCATGTAAAACAGTCAATCAACATATGAAAGGTGTATAAGAAGTCAGATTTGTGTTGTTGGTTTTCATTATGGCATTTTCTCTCTCTTTTGTTTTCAGCTCCAGTGGCTGTTTACAACCCACAGCCTGCCGTTATGTCGTCCTCAGTAATTCAGACGGTTCAGACTTCTGCACCTCCTCCCGCACCGAGTGAGCTATAAAGTCCTGGGCTACTTTACACAACAACAATGGTGTCAAAAACTGAAATGCTTTTCCCTTTCGTTTTAAAATGTTTCACGTATAAACGACGTTTTCAAAATGATTCGCGTTCACATGTATCAGTGGTGTTTGGAGGCAATTAGGCCTCGTTTACATACCTGCCAACATTTGGTTTTGAAATTCCGGGAGATTATCAACGGGGGGTTAAAAATTACAAAATAAACATACAAATACAAAGTAATATCCATGGCTCCTGGTGACACAATGAGGTCTTGTAAAGCGAATCGATCACAATAAACTCTCTTAGGAATTGGATATTATTAATAATTTTAACATAATTTACAATTTTAGTGCCGTTGTGATTTCACATGCTGAGTGATGTCGTTTTCCCACTGTGTCCGACATTAAAATCAATTCAACACACCTTGCAGAAAGCGTGGGCGTCGTCAAGGTGGCTTCTAGACAAAATCTTCCGTCCAGCTGTTGGTAAATTTACATGTATATATATATTTTTCTTTGCCGAAGCACAAACTGACTCTTTTCCTTCCATCATGTGTACTACTACTGACGCAGCTGCTAGTTGCAACTGCCACTATTCAAGTCCCGCATCTACCTCCTGCGCAGAAATCAACAGCGCACCTGAGTTGTAACGTATGTTGCCAGATTGAGGTTAAATATGTTACAAGATTTGAATATTGCGTCAATTGTGTGAGGTAACGAACTTCATTCGAGATCTGGCAACTTGACAAACATGAACAAAAGTGCTTTTTTGAAACTGCATTGGGACGTACAAATTACGGGAGTTTC
Source organism: Danio albolineatus (assembly GCA_903798035.1). Lineage (NCBI taxonomy): Eukaryota > Metazoa > Chordata > Actinopteri > Cypriniformes > Danionidae > Danio > Danio albolineatus. The sequence goes on along the minus strand of CAIGQQ010037003.1, from coordinate 6,134 downwards.
CTGGGAGAAATAACAAACCGGGAGGGTGGCGGGAGATGGATGTGAAATACGGGAGACGCCCGGGAAAAACGGGAGTGCTGGCAGCTTTGCTCGTTTACACTGTCAGGTCTCGATGCCCAATTCCGATTTGTTGCCTATATCTGATTGTTTTGCCTGTCTGTTTACACATTGCTTTAATAGTGACCCATATCAGATTCATGTGTTTACACTTGCCATACAATTTACCACACCGCCCATGCGCAAACGCGGGTTCCAGCGCCAAACTAGCCACGATGGAAGAAATTGTCTTGCTTTTAGCTCTGCGAAATATGCAAAGTTCACCCAACTTTAAAATGATGCAGAGGAGGAGGGAAAGGGCAGTCATCGCAGCTTGCGCCTATGGTTTATATATAGTGTCCTCCACTGACTCATCCCCCAACAGTGCAAGAAGGCAGGTAACTTCTCCCGTCGACCACTGACCACTTTCCCTGTCCAAGTTTCCTCTGTTGTTGTTGTTGTTTACCTCGTCGGTGTCTCCACACACGCTCTTCCTTCTACATCATAGAGAAGTACCACATTATTGCAAGCTTAATGATATACAATAAATCAATAAATCTAATCCGCCTGTTTACATGATAGTCGCATTGTCATATATCTGATTAATATCTGATTTATTTCCACATATGAAGGAGGCCTGAAACTGATCTCTGAATATCCGAATGCTTGCGTTTTTTTACGTGTTTACACAATCATCGAATAGATCCAATCTGTGCCACATATGAGCAAAACATCGGAATTGGGTCACAGTTAACTGGCAGTGGACATGGGGCCTTAGAAAAACACTTGATTCAGAGCATACCTATTAACCATCCCGCTTTTCCCAGGATTCTCCCGTATTTTACAGATCTATCTCGCTATCTTCCCGTAAAGGTATTTTCCCGTATTTCTCTCGTATTTTCAGTCTTTCTCTGAAGGGTGGCGATAAACATTAACGAGTCGATCCTCCCTATACGCAACTCATACCGCCGAACCACCAGGGGCCGCCCTTGCTCTTAAATGTGAGCCAGTTCTGTGCTTTCGGTTTATTTAGGCATGAAACACTTTGAAATAAATACAAAAACGGCGGGATTCCCTTTCCTTTTCATTACAGGTGTCATCGCTCCTCCTGTGCAATCCTCAAAACAGTCATAAAGCAGTGCTTGACTGTCAGCTGTCGCGCTCCATAGTGATAAACAGACGAATTCTGTACATGCGATTTAAAGAGTAGAGAAAGTCTGGGTTTTGGGTGCGTGTTTGAACAGACATATACACATAATTAATAATAATAACATCTAATGGGGTTGTTTTTCAAACACAACTAACTGTCCTAAATGAGCATAAACCGCCAGGAAATCAACCGAATGCTTTATTATGACGTTAGATGTGTGCATTTTTAAAGTGACACCTCTGTTATTTAATGTAATCAAACAAAAAATCTAAATAAATGAGATTCATTCGCTGCTCTTTATTCAGAATGTGTGATAGTGATGGGAAGTTTGGGTCATTTTACTGACTCGGATCTTTAAGTCTCGTTCATCGAGATGAACGAATCTTTTTTCGAGTCATTTCGTTCATGGTTCAAATGAATGGTTCAAATCTGTTTCCGGCTCTAAATGCATACAATTGGCTTCTGTATCTTTCACGTGTTGAACGACTCGGACCGAGGACTCGGGAGGTAAACAGTTCAAATCTGTTTCCGGCTCTAAATGCATATGATTGGCTTTTGTCTTTCGCGTGATGAATGAATTAAAAGACTTGAAAAATGAACGAAACCTGCACATCTGTGCGCAATGTGCGCATGCGCGGATGAACGAATCACTCCCTGAGAGGACTCGTCGTTCCCGAGTCATATTAAAGATTCGTTCAAAATGAACGAATCGTTCAAGAACGACCCATCACTAATGTGTGAGTTATACAGTGAGAAAAAGATAACTTGATTCTATTACTTTATAATAGCTCATTTTAATAAGCTAAACTGTTTGCAAATTTTCTTTTGTAAATAATAATATTTAAAAATATTACTGGCCGTTTAACTGTTTATTTACAATGAAACAGCTCCAGAAGAACATATTTAATATGGGGATTTGGCGGGGGGGTATCCCTTATTATGGTGGGCGTATCTCTTATTTTCATATCTCAATGTTGACAGGTATGATTCAGAGGCACTGGCTGCTTCAAAATCTCCTACCACTCGAGTAGTGCTATAGGTGCTACATTTAAATCAACTGTACGACCCACAATCCAAACCTCTCAGAGTGAAACAAGCTACAAAAAAATCGATGTGTGTGGTACAAATGTAATTCTTGTTAGAATGAATACAAGAAGTTAGGCCTTACCCGCATTTTGGCGCTAGTGCTACATTCTTGATGGTATATGTGTTTTTCCTCAATATTTCTTCTTTTTTTCTGTATAGCCACAGTGGTGATTGTGCCTTCACGACTGGGCGAGTGTCCGGGACAGATGAGATGTCCTCACTGTCAGCAGCAGGTGGTGACGGAGACCACATATGTCAATGGACTGCTGGTGTGGGGCATCTGCGCAGGCCTCGCCATATTCGCGTAAGCAACAGCATTTATCAGATTCTCACTAGCAGAACTATAGAACACAGTTATGTAGATTTGTATTTACAAGTTTGTGGTTATGGTAGGGGCTTCTTCTTGTGATTGAATAATGTGCAGGTTAGTGTATACTCCATTCAGCTGTATTCATTTCTGTCAGCTTTGCCTTTAAATAAAGAGTTAGTTTTAAAGACTTGCCTAATTACCTCATCTTGCTTAATTAACCTAGTTAAGCCTTTAAGTGAAATTAATTTCGAGAGGTGCACGTGATTATGATTGAACATGGCTGGTCCCGCTTTAACTAACGCATGATTCACCAATGGGATGATTCCAAACTCATTATGAATAACCAGAGTTTCTTACTACAGTTATCGTCGCCTTGAAGAATCACCTGTTCCACCCCTACTCCTCCACCTTTCCCTCTATAGGGCGGCACGGTGGCCCAGTGGTTAGCACAGCAAGAACGTCACTGGTTTAAATCCTTAACAGGCCAGCTGTCGTTTCTGTGCGGAGTTTACATGTTCTTCCCATGCTCGTGTGGGTTTCCCACCGGGTTCTCCGGTTTCCTCCGACAGTCCAAAAAACATGTTACAAGTGATTTGATCAATCTAAATTAACACTATAGTCAAACTCAATGGGTGTCACGGTGGCATAGTGGGTAGCATGATCGCCTCACAGCAAGAAGATCGCTGGTTCAAGCCTTGGCTGGGTCAGTTGGCATATGTGAATTCGGTAGGCTAAATTGTCCATAGTGTATGTGTGTGAATGAGTGTGTATTGATGTTTCCCATAGATGGGTTGCAGCTGGAAGGGCATAAAACATATGGTGGATAAGTTGGCGGTTCATTCTGCTGTGGCGAACCTGGATTAATAAAGGGACTAAGCCGAAAAGAAAGTGAATGGATTAACGAATAATCTCTAGGGGGGGATTCTTGTATCTTGAAAAATATCTAAATATTAATATCTAAATACAAATATCTAAATGTTTATTACATCATGGCAAAGATCAAAGAAGTCAGTTATTAGAAATGAGTTATTAAAATTATTATGTTTAGAAATGTGTTGCAAAGAAATTACAGGAAAAAATATAGAGGGGGCTAATAATTCAGAAAGGCTAATAATTCTGATTTAAATGTTTAAAATGACCAATCACAGATTATTTCATTTTAACGTGCTGCTTAGGATAGAACAAATTTTACAGACACATGTTAAAATGATCTTTTGTGCACCTGAAGTGCTTATTGGTTCCAGTGTGTGAACAACTAAGCATTAAAGCGTATGAAATGACTAGAGAAAATAAGCCATGGTCATTGTTTCTGTGTAGGATCTGGCCGTGCTGTTTGATTCCCTTCTGTGTGAATTCCTGCAAAGACGTCCAGCATCGCTGTCCAAACTGCAAATGTCTCGTCTATGTGTATAAACGTGGATAAGCTTGTTCTGGAACAAGAACGAGGAAAAAATATGATTGCACTTTCTATCACTGACAAATAATGCTGTACACCATATGGGTTTCTCTTTCTTTCCTTATTGATGGAATATTATTCTTGTCTTTTTTATTGTAAACAGGGTTTCCACGTGTCATGGAGTTTCTGGAATATCATGAAAGGTCTATTCCATAGAAAGGAGTTTTTATATTTTATATGTATATTTTACACCTTCTTTTGTCACTTTAAATTTTAGTTTACATTTATCACAATGTAATTTTTCTATACCATATTTTACTATTGCAATGTTTCAAAGGTGTTGTTGTGGTTAGGCTATTTTTCAACTTCATTTTATTCCTTTAATGCTCATCAGGTGTCAATCACTTACGTCTAATTATCTGTATGTAATGTATCTCTTAGTGGCAAAATGATATTAAAGCTAAAACCATTTTAATATTATTCAAAGCACAACAGTGGCATTCGTTATGTTATATGACCAGTAGCCATTCATTATATGTCAAGGAAAATCCAGATTTCTCAGCTTTTAACTCAGGAATTTTGATACTTGGTTTAAAGTGGGAACCATGCGTACATTTTTAAATGATGATCTGAAATGATGGTGTAAATATTGTCGGGCAATTTAGTAAAATAAATATATATAAATACTTCACTATATATATCACTTTTATGCGTCACTATTTATTGATGACATGTTTATTTTAAGTGTTTGTCCGTTTAAATTGTTCTTAAAGGGATAGTTCACTCAATGATATTCTGAAAATATATATTATATATATAT
>CAIGQQ010037002.1:3954-18951 GCA_903798035.1 Danio albolineatus | reverse complement strand
AGGCAAACCATTACCAGCAGAGACCCAAAGGACCAAGAGTTTCCATTGTTACCAATACAATTCTCTTATAAACATTAAGACCAATACATTTGACTGGTTTCTATTATGTTTTCAGACATACACCATTGGGTTTAATTGGTTTTAATACATCATCAATAAGAGGCAAACAGTTATTAAAACCAATATAATTCCCATTATAACTATTTTAATCAATACATTTTAATCAGACTAATTCTATTGGGATTCATTGGTTTTAACATGCCACCAGTAACAGGCATAGAATTACCAGTACCAGAGTTTCCATTGAAACTAATATAATTCCCATTATAACCATTAAAGCTAGTATTTTTTAATGGTTTCTGTATTTTGGAACTAGCTACAATAGGATTAATAGCAGAGACCCATACGACCAAGAGAGTTACATTGAAACCAATACAATTCCCATTATAACATTAGAATCAGTACATTGTAATGGTTTCTGTGTGTGGTGGGACATACTCTATTGGGATAAACGGGTTTTAACACACCATCGATAGAAAGCAAAAAATTATTAATATATACGATTTGCTTAAAACCAATATAATTGCCATCATAACCATTATAATCAGAACATTTGAATGGTTTCTATTGGGTTTTGGGACACATTCCATTAGAGTTAATTGGCAAATGCAAAAAAAACACCAATAGAGTTTCCATTAAAACCATTATAATTCCCATTATTCCCATTTAAACCATTACAAATTCATTAGAACTTCTGTAATGGCTTCCCTTTGTTGTTGTTTTTCAGTCTGGAGGTCAATATATTCTAAATATAGGAATGAAATATCATTGAAGCTGATGTTCGCACAAAACTCTGCTGTTATAGTTTATTTGGCATCATATTCTGTGCAGTCACGCAGGTGGTGATGGTGCCACCGAGTCTGAGTGATGTACCGGGACAGATGAAATGTCCTTACTGCCAGCAACAGATCGTCACAGAGACACGATACGTCAACGGTCTGCTCACCTGGCTCATCTGCGGAGGTCTCGGCATTCTGCTGTAAGAAACAAACTACATGTCATAAGCAGGACATTGTTACATACGCAAACATTCACATACTGTACATTTGCAAACATGTAAAATTCAACATGGGATCTTTTTTAATTAGCAAATAATACAATTATTACAAATGTATACATTAGCTGATCAGCTTACAGTGTAAGGCTTAAACTTCAGGCATGATCATAATCTGTTGGTGTCGTCAAACTGCCAACCTGCATTTGAGTAAAGTCAGAGGAGGAGGAAATTTAGAATATTTAGAATTTGGTCCACAATACTCAGTAGAACCACTAGATGTCAATCCTACATACTGCACCTTTAAGTGAAACTGAGGAAGTGGAAGGATTCAGATCTTTACATGGCTTATGGCTAGTTTGTTTCTGTTGATCAAGGCTACGCTGTAAAACCCAAAAGTCAACTTCATCAAATGAAATGAGTGTAGTCAACTCAAAATTTACTGAAAGTTAATTCTACTCATTTGAAAAGAGTTTTGAACTCAGTGTTGATGGTAATAAGTTAATTAAATACCTCATTACTTCAACTTAAGTTCACAGTACTCATATAGATTCGTTTTTTTAACTCAAATGGTTTGTAGCAATCGGTTTCCTCAAATGGTTTGAGTTGCCTTAACCTCCTAGGGCTTAGTGGCCACATATATGGACAGCACATTTTAGCTCTTATGTCCACAATTGTATACTCTGACTCTTTTATATTTCGTTACAGACATACAGTGTCATCCTGCAACTGTTTTGTAGCATATGAAATGTCCCAAACACTATTTAGAACTGTCCAAAATGGACAAAAAAATTAGCTTTTACTTTCTGACATGTTCAAAAAATATGTGTGTATGTGTTATTTACCACGAGTCCACATAACTGGACCTCATTTTTCTCTAAAAGTACATCTTATCAAAAGATGATACTTTGGTTTTATTCTAATTAGGTTTCAATAAGCCCAAATAGCAAAGAGAAATAAAAAACGCATGCAAAAAAACAGCTTGGGTCTTAAGAGGTTGGGTTTTACAGTACTCAGTTGGTTTGAGTTTTCTTCATTTATTGGGTTTTACTGTGCGCTAATTGCTTTATTCACTCAAATGGATTAAGTTCACAGGACTCATTAGGATTAGTTTTATAACTCAAATGGTTTGCTGCAATCGGTTTCCTCAAAGGCTTGAACTTCAGGCATGACCCTAGTCTGTTGGTTTCGTCAATCAGGCAACTTGCATTTGAGTAAAGTCAGATGTCGAGAAAGAAACCCTCTCCAATATTTAGAATTTGGTGACAATACTTAATAGAACCACTAGGTGTCAATCCTACATAACTCAAAATTTACTGAAAGTTAATTCTACTCATTTGAAAAGAGTTTTGAACTCAGTGTTGAAGGTAATAAGTTAATTAAATACCTCATTACTTTGCACACTGTTAAACATCACAATACAACCCACATCAGTGTTAAAAACAGTAAATGTACACTTGGATTTTAACATCAACACTGCAGGGGCTTACACTAGATATTCAACACCTCACAATTTACTGTGTGGATGTCAATGGTTACAGGTTTTCAAACATTCTTCAAAGTATCTTCTTTTGTGTTTAACAAAACAAAAAAAACTCAAACTGCTTTGGAACCGGTCAAGAGTGAGTAAATAATGGCAGAATTGTAATTTTTGGGTGAACTACCCCTTTAATGATGCACACAGAACTGAACTGAACCATCACTTCCTATACTCCAGTAAATGTGGTAAACTGACACGTGTGTTTTTTGGTTTTCTGTCTAGGATCTGGCCGTGTTGTCTGATTCCCTTCTGTGTAAGTTCCTGCAAGGATGTAGAGCATCGCTGTCCAAACTGCAAGCATGTCGTCTTCCTGTACAAACGCATGTAGCTCGCAGGTCTGGAATGATCTTCAGATAACCCTGAAAGAATCTGACAGAATTGTGCTAATCTTTTTTGAGCATATACAGTTGAAGACAAAATGATTAGCCCTGCTGTGCAATGTTTGTTATTTTTAAAATATTTCCCAAGTGCACATTTTCATACATAATAGTTCTGATAACTAATGTCTTTGAACTATTTATTTTGTCTTTGCCATTATGGCAGTATATAATATTTTACTGTTTTGCAAGATACTAGTATTCAGCATAGATCAGGGTAGTTGATAGAACGGATACGTTTGCGGCCAGAAGTTAACGAGAATTATTGATATTATTTATTAAATTTCCCATTTATTGTATTTTATTATCGTCTACCCTCACCCCAACCCTAAACCCAACTGTCACAGTAACCTAAAAACAGTAGCTGTACCAAGTATTATTTATTTTATCTATTAAATTGCCCTATAAATTGTATTTATTAATGCCTACACCCAGCCCAACCCTAAACCCAACCGTCACAGTACTGTAAAAAAATTAATTATTGTTATACAGTGTCATAAAAAAAGGCCGCTATATTAATGTGCATATCGCACTTCCGGCCATCCGCATATCCGTTCTAGCCTTTACCTTAGAGCAGGGGTGTCAAACTCCCTGCACAGTTTAGTTTTACCCTTACATCAACACACTCAATCCCCGGTCACACTGCACTTTTCTCCCCATAGACTTCTGTTCATACGCACACGAATGCATCAGACCGGAAACGCAAGCTCATGTGAAACGTTTCGCAGTTCCCTGCATTGGAAAGTTCAAGCTTAGTGAATTCTGATCTGCGAAATCGCATCATGTGATTGCGTGAGACCAATCGAAGATCAAAACATGACCTCTCTGTACAGAAGTTTAAAATATGGAGCAATCGCTCGCTTTTTTAATGTCTAATCATCTTGTTTATCCCTTTTTGCATGCTCAAACTCTAGTGTGACCGCAGCTTTACCTGTAGGTTTCAAACAAGCCTGAAGGACTCAACAGGTGTGTTTAATTAGGGTTGGAACTAAAGCTGCAGTCACAGCTTGCGAAAAGGGGTGGGATTAAACAAGATTAGACTTTTAAAAAAGCGAGTGATTGGTCCATATTGTAAATTTCTGTCCAGAGAGGTCATGTTTTGATCCTCGATTGGTCTCATGCAGTCAAGTGATGCGATTTCGCAGGTCAGAGTTCACCAAGCTTGAACTTTGCACCGCAGTGAACTGCAAAACTTGTCGCACGGGCTTGTGTTTCCGCTCTGATTTGCATGCATATGAATGGAAGTCTATGGGGAGAAAAGTGCAGTGTGACCGCAGCTTAAACTGTGCAGAGCTGCGGCCCTAGGATCTGAGTTTGACAACTGTCACTCATTTTGACCATGATTAGGTCAGTTGCTCAATGTAAATCAGTGTAAGAATAGCTTATTAGCCAAACTCTTGGAACCAGGGTCATAAAAAGTAAACACTTTAACTTGTATTTAATATGTATATCACTTTTTTCAATTTATTTCTAATTTTATGTGGCAGAAGCACAGTGGTTAGCAATGTCAGTTCAATAGCTAGAAGGTCGCTGGTTCGAGTCCCGGCTGGGTCAGTTGGCATTTCTATGTGGAGTTTGCATGTTCTCCCCGTGTTGGCGTGGGTTTCCTCCGGGTGCTCCGGTTTCCCCCCCAGTCCAAATACATGCGCTATAGGGGAATTGGATTAACTAAATTGGCCATAGTGTACGAGTGTGTGTATGAATGTGTGTGTATAGGTGTTTCCCAGTAGGGAAGGGTATGCGCTATGTAAAACATATGTTGGAGTAGTTGGCAGTTCATTCTGATGTGGTGACCTCTGAAATAAAGAATGAATGAATTTTATGTGGATGTTTTTTTGTAAAATGTGTTTAGATATTAAATTAAATGTATTTATTCGTTTTCTTTTCGGCTTAGTCGCTTTATTAATCAGGGGTCACCACAGTGGAATGAACCGGCAACTTATCCAGCATATGTTTTACGCAGCGGATGCCCTTCCAGCCATAACCCAACAAGGAAACCCACACCAACACAGGGAAAACATGCAAACTCCACACAGAAACGCTAACTGACCCAGCCAGGGCTCGAACCAGCGACCTTCTTGCTGTGAGGTGATCGTGCGGCACCACCGTGACGCCCATATTAAATTATATGTAATTAATAAAAAGCTTTTTTATTTTACAAGTCTCCATAGACTGCTTTTTTCATCAATAATATTTGCATCTGTTGCACAAAACTAGCCTTGAGCAGGATCTCGCTATAAGCTTTCATACAGCATATCAGAATTACTGATACCTTTTGACTGACTAACACAAACAAATGCAGTGCCACTAAACAAGAGGGTGAGGAAAAATAAGTTATGCTGAGTTTTACTATGTGCCATTTATCTAATCACAAAATGATCTCATAGGATAGCAGACCAAATACATTGTGTTTGCCTCCGGGGTCCAACTGCATGTGTTTATTTGGCATACAAACATCTATGCAAATACTGCTCATATAACAAACTGAAACTAAAACATTGGGGTTTATCTTGGGTATATGCATCATGTTCACCTCAAAACTCATGATCTTAGTGTGCAAATATCAAGCATTTGAGAGAACATGAAGGTCTGATTTAGCTGACTGATATATGAATGGTTGGGATGGAAAAGAAATGCTGTAAGGATGCTGACGCTGGAAATATACTGTATATGTTTTGTGAATCTGTTTCCTCATGCCACCATGAACCTAATTTTGCATTATATTTGAATCTGTATAAGACTCACTTTCATTTCCATAATTCCAGCTTCACCAGTTTGCCATACCATTTAGAAAATTTCAGTCTCCTTGTCTTTTTCAAGATTATCATCAGAATTTCCGCAGCTCTCCGCCAACATACAGGTATGCGTCTTATTTGGATGTTTTAGATACAAGAAGATGGAGATCATATTCCTTATGGATGTATGATGTTCAATAATCTAAAAGCAATTTTAAAACTTGGTGATTGGTGAAATAATATATATGACATACATAATCATTCATTCATTCATTCATTCATTTTCTTTTCGGCTTAGTCCCTTTATTAATCCGGGGTCGCCACAGCGGAATGAACCGCCAACTTATCCGGCATTTGTTTTACGCAGCGGATGCCCTTCCAGCCACAACCCATCTCTGGAAAACACATCCATACATTCTCATTCGCACACATACACTATGGACAATTTAGCTTACCCAATTCACCTGTACCGCATGTCTTTGGACTGTGGGGGAAACCGGAGCACCCGGAGGAAACCCACGCAACCACGGGGAGAACATGCAAACTCCACACAGAAATGCCAACTGGCCCAACCGGGACCTGCCCCAACCGGGGATCGAACCAGCGACCTTCTTGCTGTGAGGCGAACGTGCTACTCACGCGCCACCGTGGCGCCACATACATAATCAGTAATATATATATATATATATACAGTTGAAGTCAGAATTATTAGCCGTCCTGTTTATTTTTTCCCCAATTTCTGTTTAACAGAGAGAAGATTTTTTCAGTACATTTCTAATCATAATAGTTTTAATAACTCATTTCTTTATTTTATCTTTGTCATGATGACAGTAAATAATATTTCACTGAATATTTTTCACTTCTATAGAGCTTAAAGTGACATTTAAATGCTTAACTATGTTAATTAGGTTAACTAGGCAGGTTTGGGTAGTTAGGCAAGTCACTGTATAACAGTGGTTTGTTCTGTAGACTATCGAAAAAATTAGGTAAAAGGGGCTAATAATTTGGACCATAAAATGTCTTTTTAAAAAAATCAAAATCTGCTTTTATTCTAGCCGAAATAAAACAAATAAGACTTTCTCCAGAAGAAAAAATATTATCAGACATACTGTGAACATTTCCTTGCTCTGTTAAACATCATTTGGGAAATATTTAAAAAAGAAAAAAAGACTGAATGGGGGCTAATAAATCTGACTTCAACTATATATATATTGAAATTATTTGTTGAAAAATATCTATCTATCTATTTATCTGTCTATATCAACATGTATGCATTATTATTATTTTAGATATTACAGTGTGTATCGAAGCTCATTTCCACCACGAAATAAATTATGATTTGTTCAATGGAAAAAAAATTGTGAGGAAAATAATATGTTATTAATGATTATTGATTATATGATTTTAAAAATTGTAACTTTAATTAACAGGCTAAGTCATAATTAGGGCCACACGGAATCTGTGCGCGCAGAATTCCACAGATTTTTAGCTCATCGTTGATTCTGTTTATTTACTGGTGTAAATGTGTATACAATTATATTTATTCAGTTTTTTTATTAATTTCTGTAAAAATATTGATTAATACGAAAATATTCATATGGTTTATTTACAACACCGTTTGTCAAGTAGTATTTCCTGTCTTTTAGAAGACATTTTATACGAGAGACTCGCTTTGTTTACCAAATAAAGTGGATCTAAGTGGATTCACATTGTAAACATTAAATAAATGTTAAAAAGGTATCACTTTTTATTTCATAAATTAAGGTGTTAGTTATGATACTCCCAAAATCATCCCGCATGAATCTGCAGATTTTTAACAAAATACTCCGCAGAAATAGCAAAAAATGCCCGCAGATTCCATCTGGCCCTAGTCATAATTAACTAAATTGTGACATACTGTTGAAAATATAAAATATGATGACATTATGACATCAAAAGAATTGGGAACAAAAATGAAAGTGTCTAATTTGATACAACCATAATCATATAGGTCAGTGCTCTCAAGCTTTTTTCTCCAAGTACCACCTCAGAAAAAAAAATTGTCCCTTCAAGTACCACCATAATAACCGGTATTGAAGTACAGCAGCATAGTGTAGTCCAAGGGTTAAAAGTGTGTTCATTTGTTTACTTTAATTATTCAGCTATTCCTCCGCGTACCACTAGAAGGAAGCTTGTGTACCACTAGTGGTACGCATACCACAGTTTGAGAACCACTGATGTAGACCATTTCAATGTGGTGAAGTCATCGGCACATGAACATTTCCTGCTTGTTGTCAAACTATTTTAATAACTGTATAAAAAGGCAATTCAATCATATCCTGATGTTAAAACAGCTGTCATAACATTATTTATCAATATGTGGACCTTTCAGGATTCTCGGAAGCCATGGAAATTAAAAATGTAAAACAGGAAATATTGTTATATCACTCAAAATGGCCTAAATACCATATGATGTTTCTTTGTACTGTATATTTGCTTCTACATATTTGCATATGGATCTTGTTTGTGAGCGTATGGAAAAGCACAGTCAATTCACAGATTTCTCCTTCCCAGCTCCAATGGCATTTTACCAAGCACCACAAGTCATGTCTGTAACTCAGGCTGTCCAGCCTGCTGTAGGTGAGTACTGAGGAGACTCCTGAGTAAATGATAACCCTAATCCTTCTAATATTTGATTGATTCTAATATTTTCTAAATGCATGGTCATCCACTCTTGAATGGATTCAGAGCTTAGTTTTGAACAGTAGATGGCACTCTAGACTAGATTTAAACAGCAGACTGCGCTCTGGGCTAGTTTTGAACAGCAGATGGCGCTCTAGGCTAGTTTTAAACAGCAGATGGTGCTCTATGCTAATTTTAAACAGCAGATGGCGCTCTAGGCTAGTTTTAAACAGTAGATGGCACTCTAGACTAGATTTAAACAGCATACAGCACTCTAGGCTAGTTTTAAGCAGCAGATGGTGCTCTAGGTTAGCTTTGAACAGCAGATGGCGCTCTAGGCTAGTTTTGAACAGTAGATGGCACTCTAGGCTAGTTTTGAACAGTAGATGGCGCTCTAGGCTAGTTTTGAACAGTAGATGGCGCTCTAGGCTAGTTTTAAACAGCAGATGGTGCTCTAGTCTAGTTTTAAACAGCAGATGGCGCTCTAGGCTAGTTTTAAACAGCAGATGGTGCTCTAGGCTAGTTTTGAACAGCAGATGGCGCTCTAGGCTAGTTTTGAACAGTAGATGGCGCTCTAGGCTAGTTTTGAACAGTAGATGGCGCTCTAGGCTAGTTTTAAACAGCAGATGGTGCTCTAGTCTAGTTTTAAACAGCAGATGGTGCTCTAGTCTAGTTTTAAACAGCAGATGGCGCTCTAGGCTAGTTTTAAACAGCAGATGGCGCTCTAGGCTAGTTTTAAACAGCAGATGGCGCTCTAGGCTAGTTTTGAACAGTAGATGGCACTCTAGGCTAGTTTTGAACAGTAGATGGCACTTTAGACTAGATTTAAACAGCATACAGCACTCTAGGCAAGTTTTGAACAGCTGATGGCGCTCTAGGCTAGTTTTGAACAGTAGAAGGCACTTTAGACTAGATTTAAACAGCATACAGCACTCTAGGCAAGTTTTGAACAGCTGATGGCGCTCTAGGCTAGTTTTGAACAGCAGATGGCGCTCTAGGCTAGTTTTGAACAGTAGATGGCGCTCTAGGCTAGTTTTGAACAGCAGATGGTGCTCTAGGCTAGTTATGAACAGTAGATGGCGCTCTAGGCTAGTTTTAAACAGCAGATGGTGCTCTAGGCTAGTTTTTAACAGCAGATGGTGCTCTAGGCTAGTTTTGAACAGTAGATGGCACTTTAGACTAGATTTAAACAGCATACAGCACTCTAGGCTAGTTTTGAACAGTAGATGGCGCTCTAGGCTAGTTTTAAACAGCACATGGTGCTCTGGGCTAGTTTTGAACAGTAGATGGCACTTTAAACTAGATTTAAACAGCATAAAGCACTCTAGGCTAGTTTTGAACAGCAGATGGCGCTCTAGGCTAGTTTTGAACAGCAGATGGCGCTCTAGGCTAGTTTTAAACAGCAGATGGTGCTCTAGGCTAGTTTTGAACAGCAGATGGCGCTCTAGGCTAGTTTTGTACAGCAGATGGTGCTCTAGGCTAGTTTTGAACAGTAGATGGCACTCTAGGCTAGTTTTGAACAGCAGATGGCGCTCTAGGCTAGTTTTAAACAGCAGATGGCACTCTAGTCTAGTTTTGAACAGTAGATGGCACTCTAGGCTAACCCTTTCTCTTTCAGGGTTAATGCCACTTTACAACCCGCAGCCTGCCGTCATGTCATCCACTGTAACAACAATCCAGACTGCTCAGCCTGCACCTTTGGCTATGCCTGTGGCTGTGCCTGTGGCTGCGCCTCCGACTGGTGAGCAGTACAAGTCACATTGACATAGCTACAAATCTAATGTTTACATTTTATTAATATTATTAATAATATTATTTATTTTGTACTGTTAAACCACAGACGTTTATTTATATAAACCCTTTGGATAACTCTTGAAACAAATGATCTCTTTGGTTGACAACGGACCCTTTTCACAAGACTGTTATGATGCGTTTAATGGTCATCATAAACTTAAATCCTCGAAAGTTTTTGATATTTAGTTTTTTTTTTAACTCATGTACATTTACACTCACTGTCCACTTTATTAGGTACACCTTACTAGTACCGGGTTGGACCCTCTCTTTCCTTCAGAAATGCCTAAATCATTTGTGGCATAGATTCAACAGGGTACTGGAAATATTCTTGAGATTTTGGTCCATATTAACATGATAGCCTCATGCTGTTACTGCAGATTTGTCGGCTGCACATCCATGATGTGAGTCTCCCATTCCACCACATCCCAAATGTGCTCTATTGGATTGAGGTGTGGTGACTGTGAAGGCCATTTGAGTACAGTGAACTCATTGTCATGTTCAAGAAACCAGTCTGAGATGATTCACGCTTTATGACATGGTGCGTTATCCTGCTGGAAGTAGCCATCAGAAGGTGGTCATAAAGGGATGGACATGGTCTGTAACAGTACTCAAGTAGGCTGTGGCGTTGACATGATGCTCAATTGGTACAAATGAGCCCAAAGTGTGCCAAAAAAATATCCCTCACACATTACACTACCACTACCAGCCTGAACCGCTTATACAAGGCAGGATGGATCCATGCTTTCATGTTATTGACACCAAATTCTGACCCTACTGTCCAAATGTCACAGCAGAAACCGAGACTCATCAGACCAGGCAACGTTTTTTCAATCTTCTATTGTCCAGTGTTGGTGAGCCTGTGTGAATTGTAGCCTCAGTTTCCTGTTCTTAGCTGACAGGAGCAGCACCCGGTGTGGACTTCTGCTGCTGTAGCTCATCCGCCACAAGGTTGGACGTGTTGTGCATTCAGAGATCCTCTTCTGCAGACCTCGGTTGTAACGAGTGGTCATTTGAGTTACTGTTCCAGCTGGAACCAGTCTGGCCATTCTCCTCTGACCTCTGGCATCATCAAGGCATTAGCGCCAACAGAACTGCCGCTCACTGGATATTTTTCACTTTTTCTGACCATTCTCTGTAAACCCTAGAGATGGTTGTGCGTGAAAATCCCAGTAGATCATCAGTTTCTGAAATATTCAAACCGGACCGTCTGGCACCAACGACCATGCCACGTTCAAAGTCACTTAAATCACCTTCCTTCCCCATTCTGATGCTCAGTTTGAACTGCAGCAGATCGTCTTGACCATGTCTACATGCCTAAATGCATTGAGTTGCTGCCATGTGAATGGCTGATTAGAAATTTGCATTAATGAGCAGCTGGACAGGTGTACCTAATGAAGTGGCCGGTGAGTGTATATACATATATATACATATGTATTATATCATGTTTGCATCAAATTACAAAAAACGAATTGCCACTTGTGCGAGGTGTTTGTATTGCAGCATCTATGGGTATGGGACAGTAAATTTATTGCTATTCTCTCTTCTGGCTGCCATTTTCAGTCTCACACAATTTTTTCCTTTTTCTGAAAGTCATGATAACACCATCACAGAGTTTTTCTTTTACTATTTCAGCAAATGGGATTTTTAAAAAAGGATTTGATCTACTCTCCCATTCACTGCGCTCTACGTTTCCCAACTATAACGACTTCCGCTACTTAGAAACCTGGAAATGTGAAAAGGGTCAATAGATTTGAACTAATTCTAATTACAAAACTTAAAAGATGTTTGCTGTTTAAAGGCATCTTGCATTAAATACATGTTATACGTCAACACAAATAATCAAATTATAATACGATTAAGACAATTCTCTGATTAAGAGTCTACTGTGTAAACAGCGATTTTTGATTACTTTAATCTGACTAAAGTCATAATCGACCTAAACAGAAATGGAATTAAGACATGGAGTATGCCGATTTTAGTGCTATTATTGATGTGCAGCACAGACATGTAAACACCGCAATCAAACTCTGAAGGAAATGTGGATATTGTAGTGATGCAATGATTGAATTATGTTCTATAACATGTGAAACGGGATAATGAAAGCAACATTCAAAAAGCAACTCATGTAAACACCTTAATCATAATACTGTCTTATTCAGATTAAGACAAATAATTTGATTACTGATGTCCATGTGAACGTAGTCACTGACAAGACACCCAGAGATAGTTCATGGACATAATTTATTTTACCCAAGTGGCTCTGAGACACAAAAAACAGTTATCATCATGAGCTGCTCACATCAAAACATCACTGAGTAGGCTTTGTGACTTCATAGTTGGTGGGTGTTACTTTTATTCCCTGACATAATATAATTATTTCATCAACATTTCTTCTTTTTATGTCCAGTTGTCATTAGTGCACGTCTAGGTGAGTACCCAGGACAGATGAGATGTCCTCGCTGCCAGTTAAATGTGTTGACAGAGACGACATATGTCCCTGGATTGAAGGCGTGGCTCATCTGTCTAGGTCTTGGTGCTTTTGTGTAAGAAACTATTTTACCCATATAGATATAGATTGTAAGAAATGAAAGGACTTTGTCAGTTGCTTAAGTATGGTTATTAAAGGGGACCTATTTAGCCTCTTTTTTCAAGATGTAAAATACGCAACCCAGTCTCATTCTGACAACATAGTCCTAAGTACGTTTCTGGAGGCTGCGGAATACGTCCTGGGAGATACGTCTTTTTGCACTTTTTTGATTTTGGGAATCCACGAGAGGCCACTGAGTATGCTTTTTGAGGTCTCAAATGTCTCTAGCGAGTGCCGTCTGCGCCTGCTGTTCTCGCGTAAACCCACCAGAGGGCGCTGTCGGTTGACTGTTTGGCTGACTGACTGACTGACAGACCAATTGACTGACCCACCCTCCTCCTTCCCTAAACCCGACCAAAATTTTATCGACTGACCCACCCCCACACTTCTCTAAACCCAACCAACAACTTTCAAAAAAGCAAAAAAAAAAAATGAAAGCCCTCGTCTCATTTTTACCACATTTTCAGACTTTACCGCGTTCTCACCCTGTTATTTGCTGGTTTGTTTCATTTTTTGGATTCTGTTGTTGTTTTACGTGCTTTCTGGAATAGCTCCTCACCAGACTCAAACCCCGTCATCGTGTCCACGTAGACGTAAATTTAATAGCATCTCAAGTCCGCCGACGAACACGGCGAGCTAACGGGACAAACTGATTGCAGTGGAAAAGTCGTCCACACGGAGGCAAGCGATCGGCTGGTAAGCGCGAAAAGGAACGGCGTCACACCACCCCATAGAATTCGTTTAAAAAAATTAAACGCAGCCGTACGTACCTCTGACGACGTAATTTGTCGTAATTTGTTTTCAGAATGAGAATGTTGAAAATAAGGCTCTGATGTCACTAGAGTGTGTGTGTGTTAATTTTCAGCTCAAAATGCCCCACAAATGATTTTTACTCAACGGCTGCTTCTCACTCAGGGCTGTTTATGCTAATGAGGGAGAGATGGCTACTAATGGGCGGGGCTTTCCCTCTCTGATGACATGTAAAATTAGAATTAATCATCTTTTACCAATAGAAGGTGTTTATATTCACACACTTCTGCCGCACAAAACCCTTTATAAAATAGATTTTTGCATAATAGGTCCCCTTTAAATCTGAGAATAACTTGCTTTCAGATTTGATAAAATGCACCCCCAAAACACTCTGGAAGTTAGAGGTTTCAACATAGGCTCATTCTGAAAACGTTCCCCTATATAGATTTCTGGAGATCGCGAATTGTTTAGCCAGAGGAACGGATGGCTGCATATCGTCTTTAAACTAATGCTACCAGGCGGTATAATGCCTTTCCAAGAAAATCTGTGCTTTTGAAAACACTATCGGTTGGGTTTAGGGAAGGAGGAGGGTATCGATCAGTCAGTTGACATCGGTCTAAACAGCAGGCATGAATGGCACAAAACTGCAACAAAACCGCACCTCCTGGGTCCTATTTGGCGCTCTCCAGAAATGTAAATAACGGTACGTTTTCAGAATGAACCTGGGCTGAGAGAAAATGTCTGTTTTTTTTTCTGTCTAGAATGTGGCCGTGTTGTCTGATTCCACTCTTTGATAATTCATGCAAGGATGTAGAGCATCGCTGTCCAAACTGCAAGAGTATCCTCTACAAGTTCAATCGCGCATAGAAAGAAACAGCTGGAAGGATCTTCAGAAATATCTTTGAAAGATTTTCACAATTGTTTTCATTTCTCCTTGACGTAATTACCTTTTTATGTAAAATACCCTGAGTAATATTTATTCAGTTCAGATAGTATTTGGTCCCTCTCTAAATTGAGTTAAAGTTACTCACATTAAGGAGACAATGAAAAGATTAATTAGGTGATGATTGAGCACTGATGATGAACACCTGCTGTTAATAAACAGAAACACAGAAGAGAAACACAAAACTACAACTAACATCAGCCACAGCCTTAGATTAAATCAGCTGAGATATAATACACTGAATCTCTCAAAATCTCAGCAGAGGATCATGAAGCAACTCCACAAACAGCAGCTTTACTTATTACCAACCTGTTTGCCCTTATTTATAGGGAGACCAAATACTCTCTGAACTGAGCAAATTTTACTCAGAGGATTTTGCTGTGTATGCTTGAACATTTCATATCTATTAAATGCAAAGCATTTTCATATATAATTACAATTGTACTGTAGGCTATTGTTGACTTCATAGCCTAACTGTTGCAATTTTTATTAAACAATATTAATTATTAACATGAATCTGTAATTTTTTGTATTAAATGTTTTATCAGTGAAAATG
>CAIGQQ010037000.1:0-14192 GCA_903798035.1 Danio albolineatus | reverse complement strand
TGTGTGTGTGTGTGTGTGTGTGTGTGTGTGTGTGTGTGTGTGTGTGTTTGTGTTTGTGTGTGTTGCCTGTGCCAGATGCAGCTCCAGCTGTGTTTTGGCCTGGCTCATCTCCACGCAGCGCTGAGTGAAGGCTCGATCTACAGCGTCACACTGCGCCCGCAGGTCCTCCGTGGTCTCTTGCAGGACCCGCTCAGTCAGACGCCTCAGGGCCTGACTCGCCGTCTCCTCTCTCTCTGCCAGCCGCAGGTTATCAACAGTGAACTTACGCCAGACCTCCTCATCACACACTCTGCGGAGAAACACATGTGAGATCTCCATGCTGGGACTATAATAACTATAATGATACATCAGACACTCAGTATTGCAAAAATAAGTCTGGAGCCCTGATGGTAAATGTTGATTTTTTTTCAGAGGGACGCAAGGGATTTTTTACTATTCACACAGATTCAAGAGTTCACACTTAGCTTATGACTAGGGCCAGACAGAATCTGCGGACATTTTTTGCTATATATGCGCAGAATTTTGTTAATGAATGATTTTGGTAGTATCATAACTAAAGTAATACCTTTTTAGCTTTTCTTTAATGTTTACAATGTGAATCCAATTAGATCCACATTATTTGGTAAACAAAGCAAGTCTATCATATAATATATCTATTAAAAGAAAGAAAATTTTACTTTACAAACTGTATTGTAAATAAATCATTTGAATATTTTCATATTAATCAATAATTTTACTGAAATTAATAATAAAAAACTGAGTAAATATAACTTTACAGAATTAAATAAACAGAATCAATGATGGGCTAAAAATCTGCGGAATTCTGTGCGCGCAGTTTCCGTGTGGGCCTACTTATGACTGATTATAAAGCTTGTTTGGCATGCTGTCCCGGGAGAGAGCCCTGAGCTCATAAGATCCTCGAGCCCAGGGCTCCCTCTTGTTTGCAAGGCGAGAGGGGAGTTTGAGCTCAGGTAGATCTGGAGAACTCCCCTGCGGTAGTAGCTAATAAACAGATAGTGATTGCTCTTAAGAGATAACTACTTACTAGGAGCATGTCTATGGTGCCAATTTGGATTAGTTAATTAACTTAAGTTGTGTGTTTTTGGATGGTGGGAGGAAACCCGGGGGAAACCCACGTGAGCACGGGGAGAACGTGTAAACTCCACACAGAAACATCGGCTGGCTTGGAAAGGACTAGAACCAGTGACATTCTTGCTGTGAGGCAACAGTGCTAACCACTGGGCCACCGTGCCACCCATCTAAGAAATGAGGAGGAGTAGGGGTGGAAGGGGGATTCTTCAAAACAAAGATGGCTGTGATATGGAACTTATTTATAGTGGCCTAGGAATCGTCTGATTGGTGAATCATGTGTTAGCTAATGCGGGATCAGCCGCAAGTAATCACAAGCACGTGATCCTCTCGAAATTAGTTTATAAATAAACTTCACATAGTGGTTGACTTTAGTTGCTATTGGATGAAGATAATGTTGCTGTGGATGTCTGAGTTTATAATCCTAAAAACCCAGGACTGGCACTATAAAAGCAGAATCAAATGGCCAGACTTTGAAGATTACCAAAACAAACACATTTTTTTTAAATGGAATAACTTGCACAGATGGATTATTCACCTTGAATACTGGACTGAAAACTGGACTGACACTGTTTCAATTGACTATAACCTTCTATGTGAAGCTGCTTGGCACAATCTACATTGTAAAAGCGCTATACAAATAAAGGTGAATTGAATTGAAACCTTAAGAGTAACCATGTAAGCTAGCAATATCACCATTGCAAATGTTGAATTCATGCAGACTTTAACAGATATTTCTAACAGTGTAAAGAAAAAACACGTTGTATTGTGAAAAGTGTGCATGAAATGAAAGTATAGTTGGTACGCACTGATCCTGAAGCACTGCTGAACTGGGATGCCGCTGTGTGTCGGTGCTCCTGTTGCTGAAGCGTCCACAGTGGTCATCGAGACTGTACGCCTGCTGTTTATCAGACCAGTCCAACTCAAGGGTGTGCTTCACCTCCCGGTTCAGCCTGGTGGACACAGACCCAGCTGTATGACTTTACTCTGACTTTAATCCTGACAAAATGCCATTCATCTACAGTATGTGACAGACCACCTGTAGAAAACACACTTTTTCATCTCTGACACTTTTCTAGACACTCTTACAGTCACTCCGTATGTTTATAAAAACACTGCACATTTTTGAGTGTGCCTCACACAGGTGAGTGGGCTTGACAAACCACCTGTAGAAACACTCTGCTATAATTAGTGTTTCATGAAATACAAGAATATATTGAAGGGATAGTTCACCCAAAATAAAAATTCTGATGTCATTTACTCATCCTCCACCTCCATCCTTAATTAGTTTAACCGCAACAGAAGATATTTTGAAGAATGTTAAAAAGCAGCAGCTATTTACCTCCATAGTATTTTTGTTCCTACTATGAAAGTCCGTGGCTTCTGGTTTCTAACATTCTTCAAAATATCTTCCTTTGTGTTCAACAGAATAAAGAAATTTATAAATTTACCAACCACTTGTTTAGGTTTAAAAAAAACACTTGACTGAATATGTTTTGGGTGAACTATCCCTTTCATTATGATACTTACAGATTGTAGAATCTGTTGAGACTTAAAAACAAATGTGTAATGTGGATGACTAGCCTTATCTGGTTGATGGTTTGATCCAGAGTTTTTTTCAGCAGGGTCTGGATGCTTCTGATCAGCTCCACCTCCTGTTGGAAATCAATCCACAACTGTTTGACAAGTGATTAATAGGTTACTTACAACTTACAACTATTATTGTAATTCTTTATTCATTAATGAAGTCTTTCACATCTACCTTCTCAAGAAAGGTCTTCTATCAGATTTTTAAGCAGCCATGTCATATCAAAACCTTTTTTTGATTCTGAAATAATCCTTTCAGTAAACAGTTCTTCATATACACACTTTTCTACTATAAAAAAACATTTTGTTCAATGGTAAGATTCCAGCAATGTTAACTTCTTCTCAAGCAAACATAGATGCCAATGAAGAACTTTTATTTTAGTTAAAATACTAGTGTTTTCAAACCATATTATAGTAAATTACTTGAATTAATCTGTTGTGGGGATTCTATAGTTGCTATTGTAACAAAACAATTATATAAACAAGTTACCCATTATATAGTTTTCAAGTAGTAGCATTCGTTAGCAGTGTTAACTTGGTTTAACGTTATATTTGTTAATAGTATAATATATAATACACTAAAAAACAGTATAGCAGTAGCTAAGAATTACCAACACAATCTTATGACAATTCGTTACGTTTTGATTTAGTGGCTAATTTGAATTAATTAGTTTTTTGGGGTTGGGTGTCACGTCTCCTTTTAAAAATTGTACATTTTTGTATGACTGAACTTGTATGAATTTATACGAATTACCCACTAAATTGAGAAAACGTTAAATACTTACATTTTCTTGTGAGATCAGGCTGGAATTACTATAGTATTTTTTTTTTTCATGTGGGATTGTACTTTTCTATTCAACGCATTAACAAATTGATTGTTTTAAAAGGACAGAACACCAAAAAATAAAGTTTTACTCAATATTATTACTTACTATTGCTCACAAAGTCCCCATATCTTTATGAGTTTCAGTTGAACACATAAAATTGATTGTGTTTTCAGCATTTTCCAATTTTTCCAATTACCAATCAGCATTTTTTTGTGTTGACAGAAGAAAGTATGTCAAACAGGTTTGTGTCAAATGAATGGTGAGTAAATGAGGCCAGAAATTTCAGTTTTGAGTGAATAAACTAAAATACAATACAATAATTATTTATAAAGCACATTTAAACACAACCATAGTTGACGAAAGTGCTGTACATTGGAGTACTAAAGACAGATAAGCAGAAAAAAGAAACATTTAACAAATAAAAGCAATAAAACAGTGATCAAGGTGTATTAAAAGCGTGAGAAAATAGATGTGTCTTTAAAACGGACTTAACCCTGTAAAGCCGAACGTATAATATTTGATACACAAGTTTTTAAGACCTATATCATATCCGCCTGATCAATTCTTTGTTTAATAATCTGTTGTATATGATTTGATATACAACTGGTATAACAGGTAAAAACAAAGAGGAAACGGCCTGAAATTTTTCTGTTGTCAAAAAGTTATGAGCAAAATTGTTTTCTTGTAATTAAAATGAACAATGTTGTGATCAAAAAGTTGCACAGGCACCTGAGGTATTAAGGCAAAATAAATATCATGTAAAAATGTATATGGCAATTTTTGGGGGGAATTTTGCAAGATGGTTTAAAAAACAAAGTAGAATTTTTTGCCTATTTTGTGATATTTCAGGTCTTAGGGTTAAACACAAAAATGGAGGGGCAAAGTCTAATGTGAACTGGTAGTGTTCTACAGTTCAGGACCAGCAATAGCAAACACTCGATCACCTCGTTTGATGAATGAATGAGGAAATGAATGAACATAGTAATATTAACCTTGAATGAAGCTAAATGCTGTTTTAAAATACAGTAATGTGTTATTTTTGAATAAGTAGTCTGTGTACCTTCAGAAGTTCATCCTCCACCGGGTCCTTCACCAGATCGGGACCGAAGCGTCTCTCCCTGCAGGTCAGGTTATCGGTGGCGATGGCGAAGGGAATCTCCGTGGCGTCCAGGGCTTTTTCCAGCCGCCGCCTGGAGCTGATCTGCAGGTCTGTTTCTGCGCTCAGCCGCTCGATGAGTCGCTCCAGCTCGGACCTCCAGAGGTGGATGTCCTGCAGCCGCGCGCCCAGGTGTTTGGTGCCCTCGGTCTGCGTGCGTAAAGTAGCCGCGTCGGTCTCCGCTTTCAGCGCTCGGGACTCGTGGCAGATGTTTTCCGCCTGGTTTCGGTCGGCGGCTGCGCGGTTTAACAGCGCGGAGTTATTGTTGAACCACTCGTCGGGCGTGTATTTGGCGCTCCGGTAACCCGCGGTGGTCAAACCGGCGGATGTTCCCGCGTATACATTCTGTTTAACGGCAATCTCCGGGTTTTCAACCGATGGCTGTGAGCCATTCTGCGCCACGAGCCGTGTGTCATAATAAGGCCGTGACACTAAAATCTGTGAAGACATCATACTTTGGTGTAAAGTATTTGAGTGGCTGTATATAAAGAGTTTTACTTATAACGGTCGAGTCGCCCAACGGTAAGTTTGTTTTCCGTCGCCTAGATACGGTTTCCATGGAGTTTGTTGGACGCGGGAGTTTCACGTTACACATTTTCAACGTTATTTCTGAATTATTTTTAAACGTTATTCGAATTAATTTCGTTCATAAAGGAACATAATTATATCTAAATTGCATTATTGTGCTATCTGGTTTTTTTTTTTTCAACAAAATAATCCATTATTCTCATCAAAATTTATTACAGATTCAAAGCCCATGCGAACAGAAAATAAATAATAACATCATAATATATATATTACATAATATAAACACAATTTGTCTATGTTTGTGTGTGTTAGCTATAATAGAATTAAAAACAATAACCTGCAGGGAAGGTTCTGAAATGGTTCTCTTTCTCTTTGTCATGAAAATAAAACCTGAAAATAACCTAGGCTACAGGGAACGTTCTGGGAAGGTTGTCTCTGGGTTATGAAAATATATAAAAATGACTGGGATGGTTCTCTTGGTTATGAAAGTAACAGCAACAGGGAACATTCTGAGACAGGTCTGTCTTGGTTATGAAAAAAGCCAAGTAACACCAACAAGGAATCTTTGAAAGGAGAGATATTGGTCATAAAAATGACCTACAGGGAACATTTTAGGAAGGTTCTTTCTAATTTATAAAATAACCATCATTGAACATAACCTGCAGGGAACATACTGTGATGGTTATTAAGGTTACCAAAATAACCAACAGAAAACATTCCCATCATGTTCTTGTTTGGTTCCCAAAAATAACCAAATGGGAATGCAAAGGGAAGTGTTTGCGTAGAGAGAGATAAAAAAAAAAAAACACATTTTACCCAACTTCAAATGATCCCAAGGATTTATCAGTTTCTCTCAGCACTTAACTAAGTCATTTTGAAGAATGTTGGAAACGTTCCATATTCAGCAGAAGAGTGATATTCAAAGAGATTTGAAAAGAGCTGATGGACATTTTAGGGGTTTATAGGATGTCTAAATATTCTTAATGACAGAGATCCCTTACGATAATTCAATCAAACTAATCAAACTAATCCCTTACGAACAAATCAAATATGATAATACTGTGATAAACAATCAAATAAACCAAACAATTAAACAAAAAAAAAATCTAAGCTTAATTATATTCTGTAAAACTTTGGTTTCTCAAATGATTTCATTCCACAAAAACATCATACTATATTTTTACAATATTCTTAAAAGATGAGAAGTTATGGTTTCAACACATGAAACATCAATGGAAAATAAACATTAAATACATAATATCTTTTTACAAAAAAGCATTTTTAGTATATTGGGCTGGAGAGGATTGATTGTTTACTCGGGATCTGCCACTTCTACAGCTTACACTTCCTCTTTCCAGCGGTCTTTTAATTGCCTTAATGCTGCTTCATCTAGGTTAATGACTGACTGATTCCAGGAAATGTTGGACTCAAACAGGATTGAAAATAGATTTGAGCAGCACTCGTCTGTTTCACTGGGTTAATGGACACTTTCTCCCCCGGCCGACCATCATATTAAGGTTTTATGAGCAATGAAACCCACAGAACAAAATATTTATTTATTTATGTTTCAATGCCATACCAGCAGCATTGGCTATATTTATGACAACACTGAAATACAAACTCAATACATCATTTACAATCGTGACGTTTCTGTAATAAACAAGCATTTATACTAAAGAACATAGCCAACAGTATTGATGGAGCTTCTTTCTCAGACAGTTCGGTTTAGTATGCTTTTGTCCCGTTTCCACTGAGCGGTATGGTATGGTTCGGTATAATTCGATACGCTTTTGGCCCATTTTCACTGAGTGGTATGTTACAGTATGGTTCAGTTTGGTATGCTTATTTATCAAACCAAACCGTACCATAAAGTACCACTCAGTGGAAACGGGCCAAAAATGTACCAAACTGAACCATACAGTACCACTCAGTGGAAATGGGCCAAAAGCGTATTAAACTGAACCGTACTGTACCACTCAGTGGAAATGGGCCAAAAGCGTATTAAACTGAACCGCATTGTACCACTCAGTAGAAACGGGCCAAAATCGTACCAAACTGAACCGTACCACTCAGTGGAAATGGGCAAAAGCGTACCAAACTGAACCGTACCGTACCACTCAGTGGAAACGGGCCAAAAGCGTATGAAACTGAACCGTACCATACCACTCAGTGGAAACGGGCCAAAAGCATACCGAACCGAACCCTATTGTACCACTTAGCATACCGAACCCTACTGTACCGCTTAGTGGAAACGCGTACCAAAAGCGTACCCAACTGAACCCTACTGTACCACTCAGTATAAACAGCCAAAAGCACACCAAACCGAACCGTACTGTAACACTTAGTGTAAACGGGCCAAAAGCATACCAAACCCAACCGTAACACTAAGTGGAATCAGGCCTTTTTTTAAATGTTTTTAATTAAATACGGAAATGTATTTAAAAAGTCTTAATACTTTTTTTAAATTAATATTTTTATTATTAACAGCATTAAATATTATTTATATATTAATTATTATTATTTTCACATATTTACACTTTTACTTCAAAAGTAGCTTATAAATGTCACAAATACCTAGACAGAAACAGTGGATTTTAATGTATACGTAGATTAGAAACTACAATGAGGTGCCTTTCTAAAAACAAACAAAAAAGCTGGGATGTTGTAACCCAATGTTGGGTTATATGTAGACAAAAAGTTAAAAAGTGTCATTGACTTTTACAGTTAAATTTAAATGACACTTTTTACCCCAGTGGTTGGGCTTGTACATATATTTCCCCCAAATTTGGGTAACAACAATTACGCATTTTTAGAATGATTATTTCATAAGCTCACAATGAACAATACATGTATTACTTTTATTTAAATGAAACTGAGTGATGTATTAGTAAATTCTTAAATTAGCATATATTAAAATGAATTAAAGCATTATTAATTAGCATTTCGGCGGTTCATTCCACTGTGGCGACCCCTGATAAATAAGTAATAAGCCGAAGGAAAACGAAGGAAATTATTAATTATTGTTTCATGTTGACTGTACACTACAATCTAAAAAATGCTGGGTTGTTTTAACCCAATGTTGCTACATAGGCTCATTGTGAAAACGTAGCCTGGAGATTGTGAATTATGTAGCCAGAAGTATGTATGGCTGCATTTAATTTTTTTAAGAATGCTACAGGGCGGTATGACGCCGTTTATTTTTCGCGCTTACCAGCTGACCACTTACATCCGTATTGACAGCTTTCCAGCTCACCATGTACAGTACATCGGTGGACTTGAGATGCAGAGAGGAGTTACCACGACGATGGGGTGCGAATCCGGTGAAGAACGGTTCCAGAAAGTGGGTAAGACAAAAACAGAAGCCAAAAAAATAAAATAACGTAAATAAAAGGGAGAGAATGTGGTACAACATGGTAAAAATCAGATGAACGCGTTTCTTTTTCTGAATTGCATTTTAAATTTGTTTGGTGGGGTTTAGGGAAATTGGTGGGCGGGTCAATATGTGCTTTT
This sequence comes from Danio albolineatus, assembly GCA_903798035.1. Classification (NCBI taxonomy): domain Eukaryota; kingdom Metazoa; phylum Chordata; class Actinopteri; order Cypriniformes; family Danionidae; genus Danio; species Danio albolineatus. The sequence continues at coordinate 5,495 of CAIGQQ010037000.1, read as the reverse complement.
TAGAACACTATTGGTTGGGTTTAGGGAAGGGGTGGGTCAGTCAGTCAATCGGTGAGTCAGTCAGTAAGTCGAACAGTCGACAGCGGCCTCTGGTGGATTTATGAGAGAACAGCAGGCGTGAATGGCGTCTCAAACAGCATACACAGCGGGCTCTCAGGGATTCACGGGAAAAAACTGCAAAAAAACATAGCTCCCGGTACATATTTGACGGTCTCCAGAAATGTACATAGAGGTACATTTTCAGAATGAGCCTTAGTTGCAATTACTATTGGGTTCATTTTTAGATTATATTTAAATTACTCTTTTTATTTAGTTTTTTCCTTTGTGACCCAACATTGGGTTACAAAAACTAGTCATTTTTTAATAGCGTAGCATCACTAGCAAGAGTGGAAAAATATCAAACCTCTCCTGTACTGTCATGGAAAAATGAGCTTTTATATTGTAATTGCTCCAGCCGAAGATAACCCTGCCTACACGCTGTATGTCCTGTAATTTTATGAGGATGAACCACGCCTCTGTATCGCCCTCATAATCATCCTGCTATTTCTGCCAGTCGATCTCAAAGGAGAAGCAGCACAAAGGAGCGCTCACACAGGTACGTTACATTAATAAGTGAACTAATGCTTATTGATTGATGATTATGAGTCAGATACATAAAGGAGTATATTATTGAGCTTTGCGTTTATAAGAGTCATCATAACATTATTCACCGTTGTTTATAGATAATCAGCAGAACTACAGAGTGAGACTGGCATTAGAATGTTTTTTTTTTCTCTCCAGCTCCTCATCTTCAGTGTATTGACAGGTCTTTAATAATGGAGAAGGACTACAGACCTCCGCCCTACTCCTCTCCTCAGATGGATCAGGCACAGATGAACTACCCTGTACAGCCAGCTCCGTATCCACCTCCAGCAGGTCAGATGATTCTACACTAACAAGACAACAAACAGCATATTTACACACCAGTATTCACAAAACATTTTCATTTAACCACTAAGAGTTCTTCTAGAGAGCAGTAAAAATGTTTAGCTCAGTTTCCTCTTGAAATCTACTCAGAAATGTCAAACATTTATTAAGAAACAGAAATAGTTTTTAAAGTCTGCGTGAAATCTAAACGTACAATGTTTCTTTTACTAGCGCATGTTGTCATTGGTTAATTAACGTTAAGTTGATCCACTGAAAATGGTGTTTTGGTAATCTTCAATCAAAGGCTGAGCATCTGCTTCAGCGTTTGGAGTGACGATCCTTCTGTTGACGTCAGTTTGACCAACATGATCTCACGACAATTCGTAACTTTTTCATTTAGTGGTATGAATACGTACAATCTCATTCATACAATTTAGTACAATTTGTTTACCCCCAATGACATTTATGTTTAGGGGTGGGTTGGGTGTCACGCCTCCTTTTTAAAATCGAACATTTTCATAGGACTGAACTTGTACGAATTCGTACGAAATAGCCACGAATAGGCATGAGCCGGTATAAGATTCTTGTGGTATGATAACCTTGGATAAAATTATCACAGTTTCACGGTATTGCGATTACTGCTCTAAAATATATTCTTTCTAAATGTCTGCCTAAAAAACAAAACCTTTTTCCTCTTTAAACACAATATATTTTATTTTGAGAAACATTTAAAATATTTTTGGGGAGTAAACATGTCAGGCTAAATAATTCAAGTGAATCATTGACTTCTGCTGTCTTCATTTGTTTCAAAAACACAGATGTATTTACAATTTACACCTAAAATTTTAATAAAAATCTCACACATACCTTAGGAACGGTATAGCAAAAAATTTTTGCGGTATGAAAACCTTGACTTTTCCAAACCGCGGTATATCTTGAAAACGGTTATCGTCCCATGCCTTGCCACGAAACTGACAAAACGTAAAAAACGTAAAACAGTTACGTTCCCTCATGAGATCAGGCTGGTTTGATGCTTCAGATACCCTATTCTTAGCCATGCGCCTTTACCAATAGTTTACTATGAGGGAAAGACCTTAAAGAAAGCACCACCCCCTACTCAATATTTTAATTTAAATGGAACGTGACGTAACATTACATTAACATAAGTCTCAGTGATTTCCGGTTCACATGGATTATTAGATGAGCATGACGGCGGGGTTTCAGCTCGTCAGCTGATATCAGCATGCTCGTTATCTATGCATTCGGTGATTGGCTGATGGGGAGGGATGGAGTCTCTATTAGACATATATTGATGGAACCTTTTTTTATGTCACCATATTCAAAACAAGGTTTCAAAATGTGCATTCCTTAAATTTAATGCTATAGACTTTAAATAAAGATGTTCTTCTAATGTTACAAGTTAATGCAGTGGCGGAGCAAGCTTAATTGGCGTTCTAATGACCGTTGTGCCACCCTCATGGTGTTCGTGCTGCCCTCGTGGTTTCGTGCCGCACGTTTGTGGGCTAAAATGAAGAGTGGGGGGTGAGGGGTTTGTGTCAAAGACAAAAGTAAAGAGCAGGGGGTTGGTTAGTCGTTATGTAGCTGTCGTTGGTCTACCAAGATGCCATTCTGGCCGATCGCCCACATTGCCCATGCCTAAATCAACCACTGAGTTAATTCATTCATTCATTTTCTTATCGGCTTAGTCCCTTTATTAATCTAGGGTCGCCACAGCAGAATGAACCGTCAACTTATCCATCACTGAGAAACATCTATACACACTCATTCACACTCATACACTAGCTTACCCAATTCACCTATAGCGCACGTCTTTGGACTGTGGGGGAAAGCAGCGACCTTCTTGTTATGAGGCGATCATGCTACCCACTGCGCCACCGTGCAGCCCACTGAGTTAATGTATTTTCTTAAAAAATAAGTAAGCTAATTTATTATATAAATATAGTAAAGCCAGAAATTATTCATACCCCTGGCAAATTCTGTCAGTGATGCCTCGTGTACATTGTCTGATTCTCTTTCAGGAGAAGCCTAAGTCATCAACCTGCTGGGTGAATAAAAGTAACTTTACGTCAGAATTTCCCAGCGGTATGACTAATTTTAGATTTGACTATATTTACATAATTGAATTTAGTAGAATTAAAAGTAGAATTTAATTCATATTTTTTAATAGGCGTAAAATATGCTTGGAACATGTTTCTTACTGTATGGAAATTCCTATGAATAAGACAATAACTTGTTTAAAGCTCATTGTGGTCCAAATGTTTTATTTCCAAGGCAGATTGCCAGCAGCAGCCAATTTAAGACAGTTTGAGCTTTATTGTTAGTGATTTATGAGTCTCTTTACAACTTTCATCGTTGCACTGATTTAGGAGTTTCTGAAAATGCTCAGAAAATAAATTGGAATATTTACTACTGATTATTTTTTAAAATTTACTCCTAAATCAACAAGTTAAGCATGTTTTGTGAATACAGGACCTGCACTTGAGTTGGTACGGCTTCTTTGTTGTTCAGTGTTGAAATCGTTGACATTTCAGTCAGTTTGGTGGTTAGCAGGAAGTCATAAGCGCAATACAAATAAAATGATGCCATATGTGTATTCACAGTAATGCAAACACAGACCTTTGAACCTCAGACTGCACATTATGGGTTAGGAAGAACTAATAAAACATGTACAGTATAACAAAGGAGTGTTACTGTTTTACTTATGTGGGCAGTATACTAGGATCACCATAGAATCATGTTTAAATTATTCTTTTAAAAAAGACAAACATATGCCAAATATTAATATTGTAGTCAAATGAAATCATTGAAAGTGAATCTAGTATCCTTTATTCTCAAGAGATTCACCAATACTACATGTCTGACAGTGGAATGTTTAGAGTTATATATCCAGATATCAATCGTTTGGTTGTTTTGCCTTGTACAGCATGTCATCTTATATGAAGTACGTATATATATGGCTTGAATTTTGGTTTCAGTTTGTTTTGACTCTTTCGCAGACCCTCAAGCGGCCCCTTATCAACCACCTCCTTATGGACCCCCGTACGCCAGCCAGCCCATGCCAATCCCTGCAGGTCAGCCCAAACTTTCATTTCTCATGGACACTAGCATGTCAAGGACTATTATTTGAGAAATGGATTCTGCATTGACGACAACATTTTCAATATACAATGCTTTTCTCTCTTGAATCAATTTTGAGCTGAGCTATTAACAGTAGATAGCGCTTTAAGCTAGTTTTGAACAGTAGACAGTGCTCTAGGCTAGTTTTGAACAGCAGATGGTGCTCTAGGCTAGTTTTGAACAGCAGATGGTGCTCTAGGCTAGTTTTGAACAGCAGATATGGTGCTCTAGGCTAGTTTTTAACAGCAGATATGGCGCTCTAGGCTAGTTTTTAACAGCAGATATGGCGCTCTGGGCTAAGTTTGAACAGCAGATGGTGCTCTAGGCTAGATTTTCACAGCAGATATGGCACTCTAGACTAGTTTTGAACAGCAGATGGTGCTCTAGGGTAGTTTTTGAACAGCAGATGGCGCTCTAGGCTAGTTTTTAACAGCAGATATGGCACTCTAGGCTAGTTTTGAACAGCAGATGGTGCTCTAGGCTAGTTTTTAACAGCAGATATGGCACTCTAGGCTAGTTTTGAATAACAGATTGCTCTCTAGACTAGGTTTTAACAGCAGATATGGTGCTCTAGGCTAGTTTTGAACATCAGATGGTGCTCTAGGCTAGTTTTGAACAGAAGATTGCGCTCTAGACTAGTTTTAAACACCAGATGGTGCTCTAGGCTAATTTTTAACAGCAGATGGCGCTCTAGGCTTATTTTTAACAGCAGATATGGTGCTCTAGGCTAGGTTTTAACAGCAAATATGGTGATCTAGGCTAGTTTTGAACAGCATATTACGCTCTAGACTAGTTTTGAACAGCTGAGGGCGTTCTAGGCTAGTTTATAAAAGCGGATGGTGCACTAGGCTAGTTTTGAACAGCAGATATTTCTCTAGGCAAGCTTTGAACAGAGGCGGCGTTCTAGGCTAGTTTAGAACAGTAGATAGTTCTTTAGGCAAACTTTGAACAGCGGACGTCACTCTAGACTACTTTTTAACAGCAGACGTCGCTCTAGACTAGTTTTTAACAGCAGATGGCGCTCTAGGCTAGTTTTGAACAGAGGTGGCATTTTAAGCTAGTATTGAACTGCAGACGGCGCTCTAGGCTAGTATTAAACAGAGGCGACGCTCTAGGCTAGTTTGAACAGCAAGCAGCGCTCTAGGCTAGTTTTAAACAGCAGACGTCGCTCTAGGTTATTTCTGAACAGCAGATGGTGCTCTAAACTATCTTTGAACAGCAGACATCGCTCTAGGCTAGTTTTGTACAGCAGACGGTGCTCTAGACTAGTTTTGAACAGCAGACAGTGCTCTAGGCTAGTTTTGAACAGCAGATGGCACTCTAGAGTAGTTTTGCATAGAAGACAGTGCTCCAGGCTAGTTTTGAACAGCAGATGGTGCTCTAGACTAGTTTTGAAAAGCAGATGGCGCTCTAGGCTAGTTTTGAACAGCAGACGGCGCTCTAGGCTAGTT
>CAIGQQ010036994.1:0-10096 GCA_903798035.1 Danio albolineatus | reverse complement strand
AGTATATTTAATATGATTCTGAAGGTGATTATTATTGTTGTTATTATGATTATGATTATTATTATTATTACAGTATATTTAATATGATTCTGCAGGTGATGATTATTACAGTCTACATTATATTATTCTGCAGGTGATTATTACAGTGGTCCTCCAGGTGATCTGGATCAGGAGCCGGATGATGATTGGATAAAGAGTCTCCAGGACGACGGAAGAGCCTATCAGGAGTGGGACGAGGACGCAGACGTGGACGAATCAGGTGAGGGTGTGCGGTTACAGATCATCTGCGATTAATATCGTGATCGTCGTTTCATAGATCTACAATTCGACACAAAGTATATTACATAAAATAAATACTAGTAAAAACAAATCAGATATTCCCCCAATGATGTTTGTCAGATTCAGGAGTTTCTCTCAGTATCTCCTCTAATGTTTGTTCTTCTGGAGAAAGTCTTATTAGTTTTATTTGGGCTAGAATAAAAGCAGTTCTTAATAGTGTTAAACCCATGTTAAGGTCAATATTATTAGCCCCCTTCAGCAATATTAGTGTTGGATTGTCTCCAGAACAAACCACTGTTATACAATGACTCGCCTAATTACCCTAACATGCCTAGTTAACCTAGTTGTGCGTGTGCTTGTGTGTGCAGAGGAGGCGTCTGCAGAGCGCTCCTCCATCAGTGCTCTACAGAGAGAGAAGCTCCTGCTGAACGGGATCATCCAGAAGCTGCTGCCGGCCGTCGGGTCCTCTGTGCGCTCGCTCAGCCTGGCCTACAGCTCCACGCTCTCTAGCAAGATGGTGCGTAATATTATTGTTATGCTATTATTATTATTACTACTATGGAAACCTAATAGTCATTGACATCTTAAATCCTTGCAAGCTTTAATGTTTAGATTTATTTAAGTGTGTGCATTTATATGTAGTTACACATGTATGTATTATCATCCACGCATCAAATTACAAAAAAACAGTAGCCTGTGCATTATTCAGACACTAGATGGCGCTGAAGACCGCACATGAACTGGTATGATTCTGTCTTTCTCTGGTTATCAGACACTCAGCTAATAAACGTGTGTTATTTCTGTGTGTAGGTGCGGCAGATGCTCAGTCTGTGTCCCAATCTGACCCATCTGGACCTCACGCAGACGGACGTCTCAGACTCGGCCTTCGACAGGTCTGCAGATATTATGATCAACTTTTCTCAATCATTGACGAGATGCAGTGGAGGAGGTTATTTATTATTATAATTGTATAGTATTATTATTATTATATTTATATTTATATAGTTGGTATTATTATCATTATTATATTTTTAATTATTATATTTCTGTATTATTATTATTATTATTATAATTATTATTATTATTATATTTTTAATATTATGTTTATGTACTATTATTTTTATTATATTTGTGGATCATTATTATCATTATATTTATGTATTATTATTGTTATAATATTTATACATTATAATTATTATTATTATCATTATATTTTTGTATTATTATTATTATCATCATTATTATTATTATTATTATTATATTTATTATTATTATTATTATATTTGAGTATTATTATTATTACATTTATGTATTTATTATTATTATTATATTCATTATTATTATTATTATTATTATTATTATTATTATATTTGTGTATTATTATTACATTTTTGTTTTTATTATTATTATTATTATTAATATTATATTTATTCATTATTACTTTTATTATTATTATTATAATTAATATTATTATTATATTTATGTGTTTATCATTATTATATTTATGTATTATTATAGTTATGCATTATTATTATTATTATTATTATTATTATTTGTGTTAATATTATTATATTTATGTATTATTATTATTCTTAATAATATTATTTGTATTATTAATATTAAATTATTATTTATATTTATTCATTATTATTATATTTATGTATTTATTATTATTATTATATTTATGTATGTATTTATTATTATTATTATATTATTTGTGATATTATTATTATTATTATTATATTTATGTATTATTATTCTTAATCCTAATATTATTATTATTATTATACTTATTATACTTATATTTATGTATTATTATTGTTATATTTATGCATTGTTATTAGTAATATTATTGTTATTATATTTATGTATTAATATTATTATTATATTTATGTATTGTTATTGTTATTATTTGTATTATTATTTTATTTATAATATTTTATCATTAATATTATATTTATTTATTATTATTATTATTATATTTACTTAGTATTGTATTATTATTTGTGTTATTATTAATATATTTATGTATTATTATTCTTAATAATATTATTTGTATTATTATTATTATTATTATTATTATTATTATTATTATATTATTATTATTATTATTATTATTATTATTATTATTATTATTATTAACATATTTATGTACTATTATTCTTACTATTATTTGTATTATAATTATTATTATTATATTTATTATTATTATTATTATTATTATTATTATTATTATTGATGTGTTATTATTATATTTATGTATTATTAATATTCTTATTATTATTCTTATTATTATTAATAATATATTTAGATATTATTATTATTATTATTTGTATTATTATTGTTATATTTTTGCGCTGTTATTAGTAATATTATTGTTATATTTATGTATCAATATTAATATTATTATATTTATGTGTTGTTATTGTTATTATTTGTATTATTATTATGATCATTATTATTAAATTTATATTATTATTATTATTATATTTACATAATATTATTACTGTTGTTATTGTACAATGTATTTTTAACTAGTTACTGAATCCAGCTAACACTGTTGTTTTCCTCCTCCAGCTGGTGTGCGTTGGGTGCGTGTGGGACTCTGCAGCATCTGGATCTGTCGGGCTGTGATAAAATCACGGATCGAGCCCTGAAGATCCTCTCTGTGGGTTTGGGAGATTCGTCAACACCCGGTCCAGCCCACAAACTCCTGCAAGCCCCGCCCCCTCCAATCAGAATAGAGGAGGAGCCCCGCCTTCAGCCAATGGGGCGCAGCTGTCAGGATCTCATCTTCAAGCGCAGACCTGGAGGGCGTGGCTCGGGCTGTGGCCCTGCCCACATCTGGGTACTCGATCCGGTTAAATTAGCCGACATCGAGGATGCTGCTGATTGGAGCAGACGAGGGGGCGTGGCCACACAGGAGAGTGGGTCTGGCGGTATTTCAGAAGCGCTGAGTGGCTCTTGCTGCTGTAGGAGGAGCCAGAGGCGAGGCTTCAGGACTGGACTAAACGCCTCCCCCTGGCAGTATGGCGACGCCCTCTGTGGCCACTCCTCCTGCTGCAGCTCTGATGCGGTGGCGCTGTGGACTCAATCAGAACTCCAGGCCACAGGGGGCAGCGCTGAGTTACGGACTAAATGCTGGTTTGAGGGCCAATCCTGCGCGGAGCATCACAGCAGAACCGACCAATCAGGAGCTCAGCGGGCGCTCAGGTTCCTCAGCCTGTCCGGATGCCATCAGATCACAGACCTGGGCCTGAGGTATGCACAAACACACGTGTATGCTGCATCTGACATACTTTCATACTAGATAGTACACTAGAGACAGTATGCAAACAGCGTAGTGTGTCTGAATTCATTCATTCATTTCATTATTATTATTATTATATTTATTCATTATTGTTATTATTATTATTACTATTATTATATTTGCGTGTTATTATTATTATTATTATTATTATAATATTTATTCATTATTATTTTTATTATTATTGTTGTTATATTTATGCATTATTATTATTATTATATTTATGTATTATTATTCTTAATGATATTATTATTGTTAGTATTATTATTATTATATTTATTATTAGTATTATTATTTATGTATTATTAATATTCTATTTATGCATTATTATTATTATTATTATATTTATGTATTATGTATAATTATTATTATTATTATTATTATTATTATTATTATTATTATAGTTATGCATTATTATTATTATTATTATTATTATTATTATATTATTATTTGTGTTATTATTATTATTATTATATTTATTCATTATTATTTTTATTATTATTATTATTATTATTATTATCATCATTATTATTATATTATTATATTTATGCATTATTATTATTATTATTATTATATTTGTGTTATTATTATTATTATTATTATTATATTTATGTATTATTATTCTTAATGATATTATTATTGTTAGTATTATTATACTTATTATTATTATTTATGTATGATTAATATTATATCTATGTATTATTATTATATTTATGTATTATTATTATTTGTATTATTATTGTTATATTACCCAACACTGGGAAACACCCATACACACTCATTCACACACATACTGTCTGAATTCGTAGTTTTGTAAGTACCCGGATGACCTACTGCTTCCAGCGAGATTCTGAAGTGAGCGTACAATAGTCACTGCACTATCCCACTGGTCGTGCAGTAAATTCAAATCCAAATGTAGTGCACACTCCAGTAGTAGGCAATGCGGACGCAGCCACACTGTACTGTTTGGTATACCTGCGAGATTTTACAGTGATCCTTATGAAGTAAAAGTCATTTGCCTCTTCAACGAAGCATTTAAAGGGCCACGAAACCCCCCTGGCTCCGCTGGGTGTTTTCACACCTACAGTCTGGAAAAGCTCAGGAAAGTGGGCGTGTCCGGCTCTGTTTAGGTGGGCGTGTCAAGGGAGGGAAAGAGGGAAGGTTTTGCATAAAGATGGGAGTTTCCATTTGGGCACGCGCTGATGTTCAAACAGGCAACACACACACACAGACGCAGGGGAGAGAGACAGTGACTGTTTATATTGACATCAGTCATCTAATTATTAGCCAAATTATTAATTTGTCGACTTTAACGGCAGTTTGGCACTTTCACTTTAATCCAGGAACTTTTCCTGCAGCCCCCCGTGACAAACGAGGTGTGAGAAACTACCAAGGCCCCGTTTACACTAGTGCGTTTTCGTTTTAAAACGCATAAGTTTTGCTACGGTTACGCCATCCGTCCACACTACGCCGGAGTTTTCGAGGTGCGAAAACGGAGCGTTTTGAAAACGCTGGAGAGAGCGTTTCCATTCTGTGTGGATGGAGGGAAACGCATACTTTTGAAAACGGAGGCGTGATGCTGAGATCCGCTACTCGATTGGGGCTTTGGGTCATTGCGTATCCTTCCCTTATTCGTCAAACACACATGACTATAACGCCACCGGCAGACGGCAGACCAGCCTTCACTGTAAACACTGTATTTTCGATAGTCATGGATGTTTTATATTCATTTGTTACTGTAAGTATCAACTCGACCTCGTCGTCTGTCCACTAAAAGACCTCTCTTGCTTTCTTTGCCATCGCGTTCATCGTTCAACCAGCGTTTGTTGACTAACAATAACCAAACGCCGAGCGAGACACGTGCTTCCTGTTTATACTTGAACGCGCATGCGCAGAGTGCGCCAATGGTCACGTGATATACGTTTCTGGTGGAGTAGTGTGGACGGAGATCTGTTGAGACGCTGGGGGAAACGCTAGTGTGGACGCGGATCATTTTCTTGCTAAAACGCCGCTTTAAAACTAAAACGCACAAGTGTAAACGGGGCCTAAGAGTATTGTTTTAATGGAGTGTTTGATACAGCGCGGCGTAAAGGAGAAATAAAAACCCTCCGCAGACTATCCTGTCTCAAAATGCGTTGAAAATTCTACACGAAAGTAATTGTTTGACTGCAGTGTTTACACTCGGAGAGCAGAATTTACAGCGGATCTTTCAGTCTTTAATATTGTACGGATATTAACATGCTGTAAACTCAGTAACAGTTCATAATTTTGACAAAGGTCTGTCTTTGAACACTGACAGAGTTACGAACTCTACGAACTACTAACTAACTACGAACTAACTTCTCCATCTGAATAAACAAACAAAGAGCCCTGATCGCTTATCAAATCTGTAGAGCAGGACAATCCACATGAACTGGAGCGGCGTCTGTTTTAAAAGGAGACGAGCGGCAAATCCCGATTGCACCATTTCCAGATGCGGGAAGCTCTCGGGTGGAAAATAAAGTTCCTTACAGACGCATTTCTGCTGCGCGCGCGTGAGTCCAGCTGCGCTCTCATAGAGGGAAATGAAAACAAAACCTTCACTGCAGCACATAAACGACCTGTGTCTCCAAACTATTCTTCTTCTTCCACTTGTTTTGGAAGCACAACGTGGCGTCTCTCTGCCGTCTGGACACTGCAACGTGTACACACAGTCTTCGAAGCTCTCGTGCATATTAATGAGTTGCGCCGCATACATAATAGAGCGCGCTGATTGGTTTGAACAAAGGCTATCTCATGAATTAATGCCGCACGCTCAGAGACGTCACGATGCACTCGCCGGTACAGACGTCCACTCTCCACGCTGGAGTACACGCATGGATCTCATCGGCGTGACGCAGCCTCAAAAATTCGTTTTAAACCAGAAGAACAAATTTGCTGGAAAAACTCAAAAACAACCAATTTTCACTTTTTAGTCAATTATATGTCCTCATAGTGTTTATAGCAGCGCGGGACACAGATATTACTGTCAACAGCTCAACACATTATTCTGGTGTTTCGTGACCCTTTAAAGCTGCAGTGTGTTAGTTTGACACCCAGTGGTTCAACTAGGTATTGCACTCCTGGATCAAAACAAACACAAGCGCAGGTTGCCAGATTGAGGACAGGAGCGAGTGATTTAAACCGTGATCTGAATAAAAGCAGCAGCACCCGATAAAGAGGGAATATTCTCCATATTATAGGAGTTTTTGTCCTAACCAACACCTCGAGTATAGTAGAAACTGCTTCAGTTTCACAGCTGAACAGCAGAACAATGACAATGATCAGCCCAGGTGCACCTTATGTGTTTTATTCAGTGTTAATGCTGATAATGTGAGTCTTAATGCTGTTTCACATCACATTTACACAATCACAACACACATCAGTGATTCAGCATCTACATTTAATCATGTTAAAGAGGTTTAATGTGTATTAATTAGATTATAACCCTCACCATTGCGCTGGAGTGCAGTGAGTGCACTATTCTGTGCTTCTGAATGGCTGTATTTACATTTCTGTCGTGTTTTGTCTGCTGCCAAACTGCTCATCACTGCGTATCTCGTCATGTAGCATGTGGTTAAGACACGGGGTTACAATGTAACCTTCTCACCTAATGTTTACACTCGTAATATTTATATTATTTGCTAATTAATAACCTCATGTGGAACTCTGAATCTGCATCTCATTTCAGAGTCTGCTACTGTCCACCAGAGGTCACATTTCAGTCACAGACACATGCTTTCAGAGCCTTCCTGACTGAATGAATGAATTAATGAAATACACAGTCCATGTTCGGTCACCATAAACTTTATTTACGCCATTTACTCCACAACACGAATTTACCGCGCTCACCACCAGCGACAACAACAACACCCCTTTCGTCGCGTCACTTCTGGTGTTTGGTGCATTCCCTCTCCAGAAGGAATCTGTCATTGTAAATGTGTTTCGGCACTGGTAAAAGTGTTTTGCGTTTTGTTAATTTGTTTTCTAAAATGTAAACTTGTTTCGTCCTTGGTAAAATCGTTTTTCCTCTGTAATTATGATTGGTAAAAATGTTTTCCAAAATGTAAATTTGTCTTGAGCTTCGTAAAAGTGTTTCACACTTTGTAACGTTGTTTTGCACTTCCTGGTCACCGTAGTCTTAGTCCCTTTATTAATCTGGGGACACAGCGGAATGAACCACCAACTTATCCAGCATATGTTTAATTCAGCTGATGCACTTCCAGCTGCAACCCATTGCTGGGGAAACACCCATACACACTCATTCACACACACACACTCATAGACTAGGGCCAGTTTAGTTGATCAGTTCACCTATAGCGCATGTGTTTGGACTGTGGGGGAAACCGGAGCACCCGGAGGAAACCCACACCAACACGGGGAGAACATGCAGACTCCACACAGAAACACCAACTGACCCAGCCGAGACTCGAACCAGAGACCTTCTTACTGTGAGGCGATCATGCTACCCACTCACCCACTAATAATATAATTTTGTAAAAGTAATATTCAGCTAATAATAATATATTTATTTATTTATTTATTATATTTGTACATTATTATTATTATCATTATATTATGTATAATATTATATACATTTAATATATTCTAATTATAATTTTACTGAAGAAAGTCTCTTCTAGGTTGGCTGTATTGTATATAAAAAAGCTAAACTCTGTAATAAAATAATCATTTATTTAACTCTAGTAAACAGGAATGTTTATATGAATAATTTTAGTGAGCAAAAACATTAGACAGTTCACAGTTAACGCTGAGTAAGATTAAACATCATTATTTTAAAACATGTAGACTAGTTTGCTGTGATGAAGACGACCGTCGAGAAGTCAGATTTATTTTCCTGCTGTTGTTATTCAGAGGTGTGTGTGTGTGTTTCAGGTGTGTGTGTCTGCGTGGCGGTCTCCCTCTCCTGGAGCACCTCAATCTGTCCGGCTGTCCGCTGATCACGGGGGCGGGGCTTCAGGAGGTGGTGTCTGCTAGCCCCGCCCTCAACATTGAACACTTCTATTACTGCGACAACATTAACGGTAACACACAGACACTCACTGTTAAAGTACACATCAGATCAGGCTAACCGCTAATATTGATGGCGTTAGCTCACATTGTTAGTTTTGTGCCGAGCAGATCATCTGTGCGTGTCAAGATAAAAATAATATTGTGTCCTTGTGCACTTCCTGTTGGTTTTGTTGAGTTCTCTGATTAGGTCTGTCTGAGGGGTTGGGCGTGGCTAACATACTTAACCACGCCCCTCAAAGTGTCAGTTTTGACATTGCTATGACAACAGACAGTAATGGTCAGGAGGCGGAGTCTGTTGTTGTAATACTCCTCCTCACACATGCAGTGTGTGTGTGAACACGTAACGTTCTGCAGCGCATTTAGGGTTTGTTTAATGTCTGTCTGATGCGATTGTTCTACGCACGATTTGATTGGTCTGATTGGGAATCATGACACTGACTATTGTACTCAGCCAATCACTGGACTAGAAAAAATATAACAAATTTAGGGTGGAGCTATCAGTTCTTTGGGGTGGGGCTATTAGTCCTTTGGGGTGGAGCTATCAGTCCTTTAGGGTGGAGCTGTCAGTTCTTTGGGGTGGAGCTATCAGTCCTTTGGGGTGGGGCTACTAGTCCTTTATTGTGTAGCTATCAGTCATTTTAGGGCAGGGTTAACAGTTTTGGGGCGGAGCTCTGTCATTTAGGACAAAGCTATTAGTCCATTAGGGTGGAGCAATCAGTACTTTAGGGTGGAGCTATCAGATATTTACGGTGGGGCTATTAGGCCTTTAGGGCGGGGCTCTTAGTTTTTTAGGGTGGGGCCTCAACTCCTTTAGGGCAGGGCTATCAGGCCTTTAGGGTGTGGCTATCAGTCATTTTAGGACTGGGCAAACAGCTTTAGGATAGAGCTTTCAGTCATTTAGGACAAAGCTATCAGACCGTTAGGGTGGGGCTATCAGTTCTTTAGAGTGGGGCTATCAGTCCTTTAGGGTGGAGCTATCAGTCCTTTAGGGTGGAGCTATCACTCCGTTAGGGTGGGGCTATCAGTTCTTTAGGGTGGAGCTATCAGTCTTTTGGGGTGGGGCTATCAGTCCTTTGGGGTGGAGCTATCAGTCCTTTGGGGTGGGCCTATTAGTTTTTTCTAAGGGTGGAGCTATCAGTTCTTTAGGGCGGGACTATTAGTCTTTTACAGTGGAGCTATTAGTTCTTTAGGGCAGGGCTATTAGTCTTTTAGGGTGGAGCTATCAGTTCTTTAGGGCGGGGCTATTAGTCTTTTACGGTGGAGCTATAAGTTCTTTAGGGCGGGGCTATTAGTCTTTTAGGGTGGGGCTATTAGTTTGGGGCGGGCCTATCAGTCTTTTAAGGTGGGGCTATTAGTCTTTTAAGGTGAGGCTATTAGTTCTTTAGGGCGGAGCTATTAGTTCTTTAGGGCAGGGCTATTAGTCCTTTAAGGTGGGGCTATTAGTCTTTTAAGGTGGGG
>CAIGQQ010036987.1:0-13384 GCA_903798035.1 Danio albolineatus | reverse complement strand
TATATATATATATATGTGTATATATATATATATATATGTATATATATATATGTATATATATATATATATGTGTGTATATATATATATATATGTATATGTATGTATATATGTATATATATATATGTGTGTATATATATATATATGTATATGTATGTATATATATATGTATATATGTGTATATATATATGTACAGCTGAAGTCAGAATTATTAGCCTTTGAATTGTTTTTTCTTTTTAAAATATTTCCCAAATGATGTTTAACAGAGCAAGGAAACTTTTACTGTATATATGGTAATATTCTTTCTTCTGGAGAAAGTCTTATTTGTTTTTTTTCGGCTAGAATAAAAGCAGTTTTAAAACCATTTTAAGGTCAATATTATTAGCCTCCTTCAGCAATATACATTTTTGATTGTCTACAGAACAAACCATCATTAATGATTTGCCTAATTACCCTAACTTGCTAATTAGAGAGTTTAAATGTTATATTTTTAATGCTTAACAGTGTGAATGACTTATTTGTGTAGGCCGTGCCGAGGCCCACACGGAGTCTGTGCGCGCAGGTTTTTAGCCCATCATTGATTCTGTTTATTTACTTGTATAAATGTGTGTAAATGTATATTTAATCAGTTTTTAAATTAATATCAGTAATAATATTGACTAATATGGAAATATTAATGTGATTTATTTACAATACAGTGTGTAAAGTAATATTTTATGTCTTTTAGTAGAGATTTTATACGAGATACTTGCTTTGTTTTCCAAATAAAGTGGATCTAATTGAATTTACTTTGTAAACATTAAATAAATGTTAAAAAGGTGTTACTTTTTATTTCATATATTAAGGTTTTAGTTATGATACTCCCAAAATTATTCCACAAGAATCCGCAGATTTTTAACAAAATACTCCACAGAAATAACAAAAAATGTCCACAGATTCCGTCTGGCCCTATGGCTAATAAGTCATTCCATAAATCTGCAGTTTAATAAGGTTCAAATTGGGATCATTTTGACACTTACCGCTTTGTGTTCTTCAGGTTGGAGCTGTAGTTCATGTATGAGCTGCAATGTCAGTTCGATGTACAGCAAGCCTCGCATTATCAACATTATTACTCTTGTTGATGCCGCAGGTAACCTGGTCAGATAAACTCACAGCACAGACAGTGTGACTCTCATTCTCAGAAGCGCAGATGGTCGTGGCGTGACCGCAGTATAAACTCGCACGTTACCTCGTCTTCATAATTCCAACATAAGCGCGCGTGCTCGAACCGAAAGCGGGAGATGTGTCTCTATGGCAACCTCTCGCGACACAACCTCTCCAGTGCGGCGCCTCGTGATATTTGCAAACAAGTCATAGAAATCATATTATTATCATCTGACAGTAACGGAGGAACGCTGACAGATGTAGCGGAGTAAGAGTCATGATCTTTCTCTAATAATTTGCTTGAGTAAGAGTACACATTTTTAAATGTACTCAAAAAGTACACGTTACACAACAATTTTACTCAAGTAAATCTAACTCGTTACTACCCACCTCTGGTTATTAACACTAGTATGATTAGAGATGTGTTGGGGAAATCTGCTCTCTGTTAAACCGAAATTGGGGGAGAAATATACAGGGCGAATGATGCTGACTTCAACTGTATATACACAAGCTGGTGTGCGTGCGTGCGTGCGTGCCAGTGTGCCAGTGTGTGTGTGTAAAAACTCATGTTTGTGTATTAATGTGCAGATTGGTGTGATGGTTTTTCTGGCTCTGGTGGTTGGAGCCATATTCTTTGGAGTGCAGGATAATTCAAGTGGAATTCAGAACAGGTGTGTGTGTGTGTGTGTCTTTGTAAATGCATGTGTGTGTGTGTGTGTGTGTGTGTACCTGTAAATGTACGTGTGTTTGTATGTTTAGATGTGTTGTGTACATGTGTGTGTGTGTGTCTCTGTGCATATGTTTGTGTGTGTGTATAGGGCAGCGGATGCCATTCCAGCCACAACCTAACACTGGGCAACACCCATACCCTCTTGCATTCATATTTATTCATTCATTCATTCATTTTCTTTTCGGCGCAGTCCCTTTATTAATCAGGGGTCGCCACAGCGGAATGAACCACCAACTTATCCAGCATATGTTTTACGCAGCGGATGTCCTTCCAGTTTCAATCCATTTCTGGGAAACACCCATACACACTAATTCTCACACACACACACTCATACACTAGGGCCAGTGTAGTTGATCAGTTCCCCTATAGCGCATGTGTTTGGACTGTGGGGGAAACCGGAGCACCCGGAGGAAACCCACACCAACACGGGGAGAACATGCAAACTCCACACAGAAACACACACTGACCCAGCTGAGGCTCAAACCAGCGACCTTCTTGCCGTGAGGTGATTGTGCTACCCACTGCGCCACCCCGATATATATGTATATATGTTTGTTTGTGTGTGTTTCAGGATGGGCGCTCTGTTCTTCATCACCACTAATCAGTGCTTTAGCTCTGTTTCAGCAGCTGAGCTGTTCATCGCAGAGAGGAAACTGTTTGTGTAAGTTACTGAAATACTGTAAAAACAGAGGATTTCACAATGTTTGCTGCCATCAACGGCTCTTAAACATCCTGATTGACTGATACTGTGCTAATAATCTGAATTAATGATCTCTTTTCTTGGTGAAAAGCATCAATTAAAAGTATGGTAACTCTTTATTTTGATGGTCCATTTGAGTATTAGTAGACTGTCTGCTTGATATCTGCTGATACTGACATTCAACAGACATTAAAAGTCCCGGTCAGATCACACGATTTTGTCACGATTTTCTTGACGTAGGGCGTCGTAGAGAATCGTAAGCGACAAATAGGCGGCGTGACACAAGAATCGTGTCTTCTAATGTGGCATACTTCACGACAACCGATTTCATGCCTGCGACGCCTCACGACGCCGTCGAAGAAAGTCTAGCATGTTCAATTTTTTTTCTCGTCCTTTACGTCGAGTTCCGTCACGTGTGTGAGACGGCCCATAGGAGCACATCATTTAGCCCTTCTGTTATCTCAGTGGTGCTGACATTAATGCCAGGGTCAGGTCATCAACAAACAGGCTGCATATTTACTGATGAGTTGGGTACGGGTGGATATGACCAGTCATTGGCTATGCAATCACTAACTACCTTCTCTAAAATATTAAGGTGTTTTAAGCAGGTTTATCTGACAGACTGACACAAATATGCCCACATCTCTATTCTCACAATGAGTTTCTGAGTTCTCAGGGCGCCTGCAGGAGTTTATTCAAAGGTACGCTCATATCCAGCACCACCCGCCCCATCAGCCCTGTCTTATTCCAGTCTAGAAAAACACTGATGATTGCTGTTGAAGGCTACATTTACTCGTCACCCCGAGTGAGACCGAGAAAATGAAAGCACGTCATTTGTATTTTTACAATTTAAATTATTAATTATAATTTAATATATTATATATATATACTTGCATTTTTTATTTAATATTAACAATATTAAATTATGAAACCCACCATGCAAGTACATGCACACTTTAAAACACACAGGCGCACACCTTTATTTATTCTAATTTTTTCTTGCTTTGTCAGTGTATGGTAGTGTGTTTAATGATCAATCTAAATTATTTTTTAAAAATAAATAAGCGGCATTAATTTTTGCCCTCTCATTGTGCTCTTTTTTTGTTAAATACATTGTAAAAGCCTGTCCTGCTTATTCAAATGTGTCATTAATAGCAAAAACAGTTGATAAAAACAGGCGCTATAGGGGGCTCGTTTTGAAGCACATCTCGAAGGTTATTCGTTATTCTTTTTTTATCTAGTAGTTCACTGACCAACGAAAAATACATGACAAGTAAAATACAAATTATAGCTGACGAAATTTCTTTCAAAAATGTATTTTTTTCCAAGAAACACATACAGATTATATTTTTGTGCCCGTGATGATTTGTTCCGCTCTGTGGAAAATAAGGAATATAATTAATGCTTCACTTCTTCCCAGCTGCTGATGT
Organism: Danio albolineatus; assembly: GCA_903798035.1. Classification (NCBI taxonomy): domain Eukaryota; kingdom Metazoa; phylum Chordata; class Actinopteri; order Cypriniformes; family Danionidae; genus Danio; species Danio albolineatus. The sequence continues at coordinate 9,384 of CAIGQQ010036987.1, read as the reverse complement.
GCTTTCATTTCATGTTCAGGCAAGAAAGTGTTTAATAGCTACATTAGCAGGAAAATATACATTTATATTTCAAACAAATATATTCATATTAAAAAGGAAACATAAAAGTTTGATCCTGTGAATGTCATTAGTCATCAGCCAGCATTAGTGTTTATTGAGACATTATTTGAGATTATTTAATTGCGATAAGAAATATTATGATAGCAACACTGCTTTGGGAAATAATGTTGGTCGTAGATGTCACGGGATGACTGATCGTGGAGGATTGTGTAGTCTGGCACATCTCTAACCTACTACGAGTCAAGATTTTATCAAGAAAAAATCACATAATCTGACATAGTGACTTTCGTAACCGACAATCAAAATTGTGTGATCTGACCGGGGCTTTACTGACTATAAAAGACTATGCAAGTACATGTCAATTTACACTAACCCTAACCCCAACCCTAACCCCAACCTAACAGTCAACCTATAATCTACTGAGAATTAGTTGACATGTAACCTAAATTCAACAAACAGACCATTAAAATAAAGTGTGACCAAAACTATGAATGTAAACTAAAGAATAATTCCAGGTAACTTGAAAAATAATAATGATAAAATTATTAAAGTAACTAACAAGATTATGATTTAAGCAGTATAGTTTTAATGTGTGCGTCTGTAGAGTGTGTTTGACAGATGTTGTGTGTTTGTGTGGTCAGACACGAGTACATCAGCGGATACTACAGAGTGTCTGTCTACTTCCTGTCTAAGATCCTGTCCGACATCCTGACGCTGCGCACCATTCCGGCGGTCATCTTCAGCTGTGTGGCCTACTTTATGATCGGTTAGAGAATAACACCGTCCATATTCACAACATCATAACTGTCTTACAGTCAAACCAACATCATTCAGACACATTCAGTTATTCACACTGTAGTTTTGGAAAGTGATGCACCTTTTTTCCATGGTACTCAGAGATACAGATACTAATTCTAATACCAATACTGATACAGATACTGATAACGATATAAATACTGATAAAAATTAGCACTACCAGTATGCATAAGAATGCAGATACCAATACTGATTAGAATAATGATACCAGTCCTGATACTAATACGGATATTTCATTATATATATACACCATAAAGGCGATATTGACATAAATACTGATACCAATATTAATGTCAACACTGATAAGGTGACAGATACCAATATTATACCAATACTGATATAAATACAAGTACAGTTACTAATTTCAATATTGATAAGAATACTGATAATATTATACCAATACTGATATCAATAAAATATTGATTCCGATATTAATAAGGATACTGATACCAATACGATACCAATACCGATATGATACAAATACTAATAACAATATAATACTGATAAAAAAATTCTAATACCAATACTAATAATAAAAATAGTTACTTATACTGATACCAATACTAATACTGATATCAATACAATAGGAATACAGATATTGATACTAATACTGATGAGGATATTAATACCATTACCGATATCACCACTGATATAAATACCGATACTAATACTGAAACTAGGACCGATGCTGATAAGAATACTGATATCATTACCGATATCTACACCAAACTCAATACCAATATCAAAACCGATAAAAATACTGATAGTAAAACAATACCATTACTGATATCAGTTTAAATACTGATAGAAATAATTATACCAATACTGATATCAATAATGATAATGATACAAGTGTTGATACAAATATAGATGCAGATACTGATATTAATACCAATACTAATACTGATAATAATACAATAAGAATACAGATATTGATACTAATACTGATGAGGATATAAATACCATTACCGATATCACCACTGATATAAGTACTGATACTAATACTGAAACTAGGACCGATGCTGATAAGAATACTGATATCATTACCGATATTTACACTAAACTCAATACCAATATCAAAACCGATACAAATACTGATAGCAAAACAATACTATTACTGATATCAGTCTATATACTGATAACAATAATTATACCAATACCGATATCAATAATGATAACGATACAAGTGTTGATACAAATATAGATGCAGATACATATATCAATACAGATACGGATACAAATAGCACTACCAACATGGATAAGAATACAGATATCAATACAGATACAAATACTGATATCAATACTGATAGCAAAACAAAACCAATACCGATATCAGTATAAATACAGATACTGGTACAAATACTGATAAGCATACTATTACAATACCAATATTTAATTTGGTATTGTATTTGTGTCTGTAGTTATAATGGTATTGGTTTAATATTAGTATCCTTATCCATATTGGTAAATACTGATACCAATACTGATAAGACTGTACTAATCCCGGTATTGGTATTGTTTTGTTGCTATCAGTATCGGTATTGGTATTTATACTGATACAACCACTTAGCAAACATAGTAAAACAGTACCAATATCGATATAATTACTGATACCAAACCAATACCAATACAAATACTGAGTCCTATACGATACCAATACCAATATCAGTATAAATACTGATATTAGTACTGAAAAGGATGCTGATACCAAACCAATACCAATATAAAAACCAATACAAATACTGAATCCCATATGATACCAATACCAATATCGATATGTATACTGATACTAGTACTGATAAAATGCTGATACCAAACCGATACCAATATAAATACCAATTCAAATACTGAATCCTATATGATACCAATACTGATATCAGTATAAATACTGATACTAGTACTGATAAGAATGCTGATACCAAACCAATATCAATATAAAAACCAATACATATACTGAATAAAATACGATAACGATACCAATACCAATATAAATACTGATATGGTACAAATAATGATACCGATATTAATACCAGTGCAGATACTGATCCAAACACTGACAACCATACTTTTTTTTTTTTGCATTTTTTTTTTTTCAGGTTTGTCAATTTTCCAAACATGACAATGACACAATTTAATTTAAGCACAGCTTCTCTGTAATTATGATGTGTGTGTGTGTGTGTGTGTGCAGGGCTGAAGGCGACGGCCGAGGCTTTCTTCATCTTCCTGTTCTCCATCATCATGGTGTCGTATACGGCCACCGCCATGACTCTGGCCATCTCTGCTGATCAGACGGTCGTGGCCATCGCTAACATCTTCATGACCATCAGCTTCGTCTTCATGATGGTCAGAAACACAAACACACACGCTTTACGCTTTCATTCATTTTTCAATTCAGTTCAGCTTTATTTGTGTAGCGCTTTTACAGTGTAGATTGTGTCAAAGCAGCTTCACATAGAAGGTTATAGTAGATTGAAAATGTCAGTCTAGTTATTAATGTTGGAGTTCAGTTCAGAGTTGTTTAATATTCACTACTTAGAGTCCAAACACAGAAGAGTAATCCATCGGTGCGCAGCTTTAGCTGCAGTCTAGTCGCCGGAGGCTGGAGAACTCAAGGCTCGTCTGTCCTTGGAGGGTCACAGGAATCCGTCTCTTGCTTGCTACTCCGCCAAGCAGCTGCTCAGGATACAGCCTGGTCCAGGATTATGGAGCCTTGGAATCGTCTCGTCGCGCGTCTGGATCACATCCGTTGCGCTGCATAGTCTCTAGGGGCCTCGGGATGAGTATCCCCAGGTGGAGATAGAGAATAAAGAGAATAATTAGTGTAGGTGCTGTTCATAGTGTATATAAAGGAGATGCGTGGAGCACATTCATGCATCATACCGCTATGTGCTGTATTGAGTGTGCTTTACTAAAGAGATAGGTCTTTAATCTAGTGTTGAACTGTGAGAGTGTGTCTGAGCCTCGGACATTATCAGGAAGGCTATTCCAGAGTTTAGGAGCCATAAATGAGAAGGCTCGACCTCCTTTACTTGACTTTGCTATTCTGGGTACTACTAGAAGCCCTGAGTGTGGAGATCTTAAAGAGCGGGTTGGATTGTAGCGAGACCGAAGGTTGGTTAGATAAACAGGAGCTCGATTATTTAATGCTTTACAGGTAAGAAGTAATATTTTAAACTCAATACGAAACTTAACAGGCAGCCAGTGTAACGAGGATAAAATTGGGGTGAAATGATCATATCTTCTAGACCTGGTAAGAACTCTGGCGGCTGCATTTTGTACTAGCTGAAGTTTGTTAATAGAGGAGGCTGGGCAACCAGCAAGCAGAGCATTACAGTAATCCAGCCTAGAGCTCATAAAAGCGTGAACTAGCTTTTCTGCATCTGAGATGGATAGCATACTTCGTAGCTTAGCAATATTTCTCAGATGAAAGAATGCAGTTTTTGTGATATGGGAGATATGGCTTTTAAAAGTTAAATTGCTGTCTAATATGACACCCAGATCTTTAACAGTAGAGCTAATGCTAACTCTGCATCCCTCTAGTTGCAGGTCGAGTTGTGAGATCTGCTGTGTACAGGATTTAGGTCCTATAAGTAATAGTTCAGTTTTGTCTAAGAGAAGTTAGAGAAGTTTAAGAGAAGGAAGTTGTTGGTCATCCAGTCTTTAACATCTTTAATACACTCAGTTAGTTTTGACAATTTAACTGAGTATCATCTGCATAGCAGTGAAAGCTGATCCCGTGTCTTCTAATAATGTCTCCTAGGGGCAGCATGTAAATTGTAAACAGCAAAGGGCCTAAAACTGATCCTTGAGGCACCCCATACTTTACTGGCCTGACTTGTGAAGGTTGCCCATTAATATTTACACACTGGTAACGATTATTTAAGTATGACTTGACCCATTGTAAAGCCTTTCCCTGGACACCTGTAGAGTTTAAGCGATCTATGAGGATATTGTGGTCAATTGTGTCAAATGCGGCACTAAGATCTAGCAGGACTAACAGCAAGATGCACCCTTGGTCAGCAGCTAATAGTAAATGGTTGGTTATTTTCACTAATGCAGTTTCTGTACTGTGATGAGGCCTGAAACCTGACTGGAACACCTCAGAAACATTGTTCATTTGCAGAAAGGAGCATAATTGGGCAGAAACTACTTTTTCTAGTATTTTAGACATAAATGGAAGATTTGAAAGATTTGATTATAGATAATCATTTCTTTTATTCATTATGTGTTTATTAAAACTCCAACAGTGCTATTTTTACTGTCTGTTTTAGCATTAATGATCATTAATGATCATTTTTGTGGATATTTAATAAAAATATATAATGTTTCATAATATATAATGTTTCATAATAAGTGTAATTGTATTGTAAGTGTATTATTATGCAATAATAATAATAATAATAATAATAATAATAGTAATAATAATAAAGTGTGTTTGTGTGTTTATTTGTGTTTCCAGATCTTCTCTGGTCTGCTGGTGAATCTGCCCAGTGTCGCTACCTGGTTAAACTGGTTGAAGTACTTCAGTATTCCTCGATACGGCCTCTCTGTGAGTCTCACACATCTGTAAACTGATTATATTCCCTCTGCTGTGCTGTTTAATGTTGTTCTATCAACTGAAAGATGTATTTTGGCCCATTATACATGTATTTCTTCAATGAGATACACACACACACAGTTGATTTAATGGAGTGTAGCATTGACTGATGTTGTGATGAGGGTGTTAGTTGTAGATCTGCTGAGTGTGTGTGTGTTTCTCTCAGGCTCTGCAGATAAATGAGTTCACGGATCTCACCTTCTGTGATGAAAGGAACAGCAGCACCCCCGTGTGAGTAAAAAATAAACTCTCTGGAATTATGTGTGTTATAATGGAGTCTGAGCGTCTCCTCCTGGATAAACATGAAATATGCAGCATGTTTTCTCTTTATCTTCATCAAGCCTTCTAGTGAATGATCAGATTCATCAATGTCTTTGTGTTTTTCCAATGTTAGTTACAAATATTATGTGTAAACAGTGTAAAGTTAAAAATTATATAGGTTTAACTTTTTCTTCTTAAAATGTAACTTTTTTTTTTTTCTTCAAAAACATTTTATTCTCAAAGTTTAAAGCGTTTCTTTCTTTTTTTTAATATTGCTTTTTTCTCAAACATGACTATTTTAAATTGTGAAATCATTCATTTATTCATTTAGGCTCTCTGGACTTTTTTTTATTGACGTAATGTTTTTATTTCTCGAAACACAACAACTTTATTTGATCAATTTAATGAGTTTATTTCAACTTTAATTAAAAAATGAATCAAGATTTTTTTCTCAAAACTCGACTTTAACATTTTATTTAAATACATTTTATCTTTTTTTAATTAAAATGTTAGGTGTTTATTTTTATTCTACGTGTTTTTTCTTTCCTGAAACAACTTAATTCTTAAAATTTGCCATGTTTTTCTAAACTCAATTTGAGCTGTTTTTGAGTTTTGAGAAAAACGTCATTAAAATTTCCAGAATAAACTTGTCGTTTAGAGAAATAAAAAACTTTGGTGTTGAGAATAAACTTTCACTTTCTGAGAACAAATTAATGAATTTCGAGAATAAAGTTTTTCTAGAAACATCTTTAATTTTGAGTAAAGCTGAGCTTGGAAAATAGTTTTTTTTTCAGCATCTGTTGTCGAATATTTCGAAATAATTTTGAGAAAAAAATGGAAACAAAATGTTGAGAATAAACTGAAATTTAGAGAATAAAGTCGTGTCGAGAAATAAAATATTTCAAAAATATTCGACAACAGATGGCGGGAAAAAAACTTTAATTTTGAGTAAAGCTGAGCTTCGAAAATAAAGATGTTTCTAGAAAAACGTTATTCTCGAAATTCATTAATTTGTTCTCAGCAATTTTCTACAAATGTTTAAAAAAAAATATTAAAGTTTTATTAAAAGCACAACTTAATTTTTAAAATTGAACGCGTTTAAAATTTGTTTTTCTCAAAACAGAATTCTTAATGTCTTAATAAAAATAATCTCGACATTTCAGTTTATTCTCAACATTTTGTTTCCATTTTTTTCTCAAAATTGAGGATTTTTTTCTGACATGAAACTTTGAACTTTTTTCTTGAAATTTGACACTCTCCTCCTCAAAACACGACTTTTACTCCAAATGCTTTTCTTTTTCTCCACACATGCACTTTTTTTTTTTCTTGGAATGTAACAAGAAAGGTGATGTTTATTCTCAGCACGTGATCAACTTTTTGTTCTTTTAATTGATTCAGATGTAGATTTTAAAGAATGATTACATAATACTTAAACTGTGTGCGCGCACGCAGTGTTACAGTGAGTCAGTATATAAATGTCTGTGTGTTTTCTGGCAGGTGTTCTACTGGCGAGGGGTTTCTCCAGGAGCAGGGCATCGACTCTTCAGCCTGGGGTTTATGGCAGAATCATCTGGCTCTGGGAATCATGACCTTCATCTTCCTCTGCATCGCTTACCTCAAACTGCGCTTCATTAAGAAGTTCACATAAACACACACATCTCTTTATTGCATAACTCAAACTGTGCCTCATCACGTTCACACACACAAACACTCTCATACAGACTGCTTCAGTTCATGCACTCAATACAGAAGAGCCTGTTCGCTTATACACTTCACTGATAGATATATTTGGTTCATATCAAATCAGCACTACACTACTGTGTTTGTTTATGAACAGTGTTTAAGCAACTGTTCAGATCATTTATATAATATTATTAACAAAATATATATCCAATCAACACTTTTGTAATTATTTTCTTTATTATTCACTGTTCTATTGACGGTTTAATAAGGAAATATTCAGATCATTTCAAGATCATTTGAAGATTCTTTTCCACCTATATATATTTATTTTGTTAATAAAAATAAATAATTTGTAATTGTTTTTTATGACCGATGGTTAATACGAAAACATTCAGATTGTTTTTAGATTATCTGAAGATAAGCGTTTATATATATTTGCTTTATATAAAATAAAGACTTTTGTAATTTGTTCAAGAGTAATGTTTAAGATCTCATCAGATTATTGTTTAGATCTTTTGAAGATTTTAATTTCTCATGCATATGTGCTCTATATTTTTCATTTTGGCATTATAAAACGTAATTTGAGCAATTATTACCATCATCATCAGTAAAACAACAGAGTAACGTTAGACGAACATTGAAGTAACGTTGTAGAACAATGTTAGTCTAACGTTACTCTGTTAAACAACGTTACTCCAGACTAACATTGTTCTACAACATTACTCCAATGTTCATCTAGTGACGTTAGACTAACATTAGACGAACACAGGAGTAACGTTGGGGAACAGAGTAATGTTAGACTAACATTAGATGAACACTGGAATAACGTTGGAGAACAGAGTAAAGTTAGACTACTCTGTTCTCCAACGTTACTCCTATGTTCGTCTAATGTTAAAGTTAGACTAACATAAAAGTAACGTTAGAGAACAGAGTAGCATTAGACTAACATATGAGTAACGGTGGAAAACAGAGTAACGTTAGAGAACAAAGTAACGTTAGACGAACAAAGGAGTATCGATGGAGAACAGAGGAACTTTAGACTAACATAGGAGTAACGTTGGAGAACAGTAACGTTAGACGAACATAAAAGTAACGTTGGAGAACGGAGTAACGTTGGAGAACAGAGTAACATTAGAGTAACGTTAGACGAACATTGGAGTAACGTTGGGGAACAGAGTAACGTTAGACTAACATTAGACGAACATAAAAGTAACTTTGGAGAACGGAGTAACATTAGACGAACGTTCTCCAGAGTAACGTTAGACAAACATAGGATTAACGTTGTTGAACAGAGTAACGTTAGACTAACATTAGACAAACATAGGAGTAACGTTAGACTAACATTAGAGAAATGTTGCAGAACAGAGCAACATTAGACGAACATTGGAGTAACGTTGGGGAACGGCATAACGTTAGACTAACATTAGACGAACACTGGAATAACGTTGGAGAACAGAGTAATGTTAGACTAACATTAGACGAACATAGGAGTAACGTTTAACAGAGTAACGTTAGACTAACATAGGAGTAACGTTAGACGAACATAGGAGTAACGTTTAACAGAGTAACGTTAGACGAACAAAGGAGTATCGATGGAGAACAGAGGAACATTAGACTAACATTAGACTAAAATAGGAGTAACGTTTAACAGAGTAACGTTAGACGAACATTGGAGTAACGTTTAACAGAGTAACGTTAGACTAACATTAGACAAACATAAAAGTAACGGAGAACAGAGTAACGTTAGACTAACAATAGACGAACACTGGAATAACGTTGGAGAACAGAGTAACGTTAGATGAACATTAGACGAACATTGGAGTAACGTTTAACAGAGTAACGTTAGACGAACATAGGAGTAACGTTGGAGAACAGAGTAACATTAGACTAACATTAGACGAACATTGGAGTAACGTTGGAGAACAGAGTAACGTTAGACTAACATTAGACGAACATTGGAGTAATGT
>CAIGQQ010036986.1:0-12500 GCA_903798035.1 Danio albolineatus | reverse complement strand
CGCAGATGGTCGTGGCGTGACCGCAGTATAAACTCGCACGTTACCTCGTCTTCATAATTCCAACATAAGCGCGCGTGCTCGAACCGAAAGCGGGAGATGTGTCTCTATGGCAACCTCTCGCGACACAACCTCTCCAGTGCGGCGCCTCGTGATATTTGCAAACAAGTCATAGAAATCATATTATTATCATCTGACAGTAACGGAGGAACGCTGACAGATGTAGCGGAGTAAGAGTCATGATCTTTCTCTAATAATTTGCTTGAGTAAGAGTACACATTTTTAAATGTACTCAAAAAGTACACGTTACACAACAATTTTACTCAAGTAAATCTAACTCGTTACTACCCACCTCTGGTTATTAACACTAGTATGATTAGAGATGTGTTGGGGAAATCTGCTCTCTGTTAAACCGAAATTGGGGGAGAAATATACAGGGCGAATGATGCTGACTTCAACTGTATATACACAAGCTGGTGTGCGTGCGTGCGTGCGTGCCAGTGTGCCAGTGTGTGTGTGTAAAAACTCATGTTTGTGTATTAATGTGCAGATTGGTGTGATGGTTTTTCTGGCTCTGGTGGTTGGAGCCATATTCTTTGGAGTGCAGGATAATTCAAGTGGAATTCAGAACAGGTGTGTGTGTGTGTGTGTCTTTGTAAATGCATGTGTGTGTGTGTGTGTGTGTGTGTGTACCTGTAAATGTACGTGTGTTTGTATGTTTAGATGTGTTGTGTACATGTGTGTGTGTGTGTCTCTGTGCATATGTTTGTGTGTGTGTATAGGGCAGCGGATGCCATTCCAGCCACAACCTAACACTGGGCAACACCCATACCCTCTTGCATTCATATTTATTCATTCATTCATTCATTTTCTTTTCGGCGCAGTCCCTTTATTAATCAGGGGTCGCCACAGCGGAATGAACCACCAACTTATCCAGCATATGTTTTACGCAGCGGATGTCCTTCCAGTTTCAATCCATTTCTGGGAAACACCCATACACACTAATTCTCACACACACACACTCATACACTAGGGCCAGTGTAGTTGATCAGTTCCCCTATAGCGCATGTGTTTGGACTGTGGGGGAAACCGGAGCACCCGGAGGAAACCCACACCAACACGGGGAGAACATGCAAACTCCACACAGAAACACACACTGACCCAGCTGAGGCTCAAACCAGCGACCTTCTTGCCGTGAGGTGATTGTGCTACCCACTGCGCCACCCCGATATATATGTATATATGTTTGTTTGTGTGTGTTTCAGGATGGGCGCTCTGTTCTTCATCACCACTAATCAGTGCTTTAGCTCTGTTTCAGCAGCTGAGCTGTTCATCGCAGAGAGGAAACTGTTTGTGTAAGTTACTGAAATACTGTAAAAACAGAGGATTTCACAATGTTTGCTGCCATCAACGGCTCTTAAACATCCTGATTGACTGATACTGTGCTAATAATCTGAATTAATGATCTCTTTTCTTGGTGAAAAGCATCAATTAAAAGTATGGTAACTCTTTATTTTGATGGTCCATTTGAGTATTAGTAGACTGTCTGCTTGATATCTGCTGATACTGACATTCAACAGACATTAAAAGTCCCGGTCAGATCACACGATTTTGTCACGATTTTCTTGACGTAGGGCGTCGTAGAGAATCGTAAGCGACAAATAGGCGGCGTGACACAAGAATCGTGTCTTCTAATGTGGCATACTTCACGACAACCGATTTCATGCCTGCGACGCCTCACGACGCCGTCGAAGAAAGTCTAGCATGTTCAATTTTTTTTCTCGTCCTTTACGTCGAGTTCCGTCACGTGTGTGAGACGGCCCATAGGAGCACATCATTTAGCCCTTCTGTTATCTCAGTGGTGCTGACATTAATGCCAGGGTCAGGTCATCAACAAACAGGCTGCATATTTACTGATGAGTTGGGTACGGGTGGATATGACCAGTCATTGGCTATGCAATCACTAACTACCTTCTCTAAAATATTAAGGTGTTTTAAGCAGGTTTATCTGACAGACTGACACAAATATGCCCACATCTCTATTCTCACAATGAGTTTCTGAGTTCTCAGGGCGCCTGCAGGAGTTTATTCAAAGGTACGCTCATATCCAGCACCACCCGCCCCATCAGCCCTGTCTTATTCCAGTCTAGAAAAACACTGATGATTGCTGTTGAAGGCTACATTTACTCGTCACCCCGAGTGAGACCGAGAAAATGAAAGCACGTCATTTGTATTTTTACAATTTAAATTATTAATTATAATTTAATATATTATATATATATACTTGCATTTTTTATTTAATATTAACAATATTAAATTATGAAACCCACCATGCAAGTACATGCACACTTTAAAACACACAGGCGCACACCTTTATTTATTCTAATTTTTTCTTGCTTTGTCAGTGTATGGTAGTGTGTTTAATGATCAATCTAAATTATTTTTTAAAAATAAATAAGCGGCATTAATTTTTGCCCTCTCATTGTGCTCTTTTTTTGTTAAATACATTGTAAAAGCCTGTCCTGCTTATTCAAATGTGTCATTAATAGCAAAAACAGTTGATAAAAACAGGCGCTATAGGGGGCTCGTTTTGAAGCACATCTCGAAGGTTATTCGTTATTCTTTTTTTATCTAGTAGTTCACTGACCAACGAAAAATACATGACAAGTAAAATACAAATTATAGCTGACGAAATTTCTTTCAAAAATGTATTTTTTTCCAAGAAACACATACAGATTATATTTTTGTGCCCGTGATGATTTGTTCCGCTCTGTGGAAAATAAGGAATATAATTAATGCTTCACTTCTTCCCAGCTGCTGATGTGCTTTCATTTCATGTTCAGGCAAGAAAGTGTTTAATAGCTACATTAGCAGGAAAATATACATTTATATTTCAAACAAATATATTCATATTAAAAAGGAAACATAAAAGTTTGATCCTGTGAATGTCATTAGTCATCAGCCAGCATTAGTGTTTATTGAGACATTATTTGAGATTATTTAATTGCGATAAGAAATATTATGATAGCAACACTGCTTTGGGAAATAATGTTGGTCGTAGATGTCACGGGATGACTGATCGTGGAGGATTGTGTAGTCTGGCACATCTCTAACCTACTACGAGTCAAGATTTTATCAAGAAAAAATCACATAATCTGACATAGTGACTTTCGTAACCGACAATCAAAATTGTGTGATCTGACCGGGGCTTTACTGACTATAAAAGACTATGCAAGTACATGTCAATTTACACTAACCCTAACCCCAACCCTAACCCCAACCTAACAGTCAACCTATAATCTACTGAGAATTAGTTGACATGTAACCTAAATTCAACAAACAGACCATTAAAATAAAGTGTGACCAAAACTATGAATGTAAACTAAAGAATAATTCCAGGTAACTTGAAAAATAATAATGATAAAATTATTAAAGTAACTAACAAGATTATGATTTAAGCAGTATAGTTTTAATGTGTGCGTCTGTAGAGTGTGTTTGACAGATGTTGTGTGTTTGTGTGGTCAGACACGAGTACATCAGCGGATACTACAGAGTGTCTGTCTACTTCCTGTCTAAGATCCTGTCCGACATCCTGACGCTGCGCACCATTCCGGCGGTCATCTTCAGCTGTGTGGCCTACTTTATGATCGGTTAGAGAATAACACCGTCCATATTCACAACATCATAACTGTCTTACAGTCAAACCAACATCATTCAGACACATTCAGTTATTCACACTGTAGTTTTGGAAAGTGATGCACCTTTTTTCCATGGTACTCAGAGATACAGATACTAATTCTAATACCAATACTGATACAGATACTGATAACGATATAAATACTGATAAAAATTAGCACTACCAGTATGCATAAGAATGCAGATACCAATACTGATTAGAATAATGATACCAGTCCTGATACTAATACGGATATTTCATTATATATATACACCATAAAGGCGATATTGACATAAATACTGATACCAATATTAATGTCAACACTGATAAGGTGACAGATACCAATATTATACCAATACTGATATAAATACAAGTACAGTTACTAATTTCAATATTGATAAGAATACTGATAATATTATACCAATACTGATATCAATAAAATATTGATTCCGATATTAATAAGGATACTGATACCAATACGATACCAATACCGATATGATACAAATACTAATAACAATATAATACTGATAAAAAAATTCTAATACCAATACTAATAATAAAAATAGTTACTTATACTGATACCAATACTAATACTGATATCAATACAATAGGAATACAGATATTGATACTAATACTGATGAGGATATTAATACCATTACCGATATCACCACTGATATAAATACCGATACTAATACTGAAACTAGGACCGATGCTGATAAGAATACTGATATCATTACCGATATCTACACCAAACTCAATACCAATATCAAAACCGATAAAAATACTGATAGTAAAACAATACCATTACTGATATCAGTTTAAATACTGATAGAAATAATTATACCAATACTGATATCAATAATGATAATGATACAAGTGTTGATACAAATATAGATGCAGATACTGATATTAATACCAATACTAATACTGATAATAATACAATAAGAATACAGATATTGATACTAATACTGATGAGGATATAAATACCATTACCGATATCACCACTGATATAAGTACTGATACTAATACTGAAACTAGGACCGATGCTGATAAGAATACTGATATCATTACCGATATTTACACTAAACTCAATACCAATATCAAAACCGATACAAATACTGATAGCAAAACAATACTATTACTGATATCAGTCTATATACTGATAACAATAATTATACCAATACCGATATCAATAATGATAACGATACAAGTGTTGATACAAATATAGATGCAGATACATATATCAATACAGATACGGATACAAATAGCACTACCAACATGGATAAGAATACAGATATCAATACAGATACAAATACTGATATCAATACTGATAGCAAAACAAAACCAATACCGATATCAGTATAAATACAGATACTGGTACAAATACTGATAAGCATACTATTACAATACCAATATTTAATTTGGTATTGTATTTGTGTCTGTAGTTATAATGGTATTGGTTTAATATTAGTATCCTTATCCATATTGGTAAATACTGATACCAATACTGATAAGACTGTACTAATCCCGGTATTGGTATTGTTTTGTTGCTATCAGTATCGGTATTGGTATTTATACTGATACAACCACTTAGCAAACATAGTAAAACAGTACCAATATCGATATAATTACTGATACCAAACCAATACCAATACAAATACTGAGTCCTATACGATACCAATACCAATATCAGTATAAATACTGATATTAGTACTGAAAAGGATGCTGATACCAAACCAATACCAATATAAAAACCAATACAAATACTGAATCCCATATGATACCAATACCAATATCGATATGTATACTGATACTAGTACTGATAAAATGCTGATACCAAACCGATACCAATATAAATACCAATTCAAATACTCGATCTTACATGATACCAATACCGATATCAGTATAAATACTGATACTAGTACTGATAAGGATGTGGATACCAAACAGATACCAATAAAAAAAACTATACAAATACTGAATCCTATACAATACCAGTACCAATATTGGTATAAATACTGATATTAGTACTGAAAAGGATACCGATACCAATATAAAAACCAATACAAAAACTGAATCCTATACGATACTAATACCAATATCGGTATAAATACTGAAAAGGATGCTGATACCAAACCGATACCAATATAAATACCAATTCAAATACTGAATCCTATATGATACCAATACTGATATCAGTATAAATACTGATACTAGTACTGATAAGAATGCTGATACCAAACCAATATCAATATAAAAACCAATACATATACTGAATAAAATACGATAACGATACCAATACCAATATAAATACTGATATGGTACAAATAATGATACCGATATTAATACCAGTGCAGATACTGATCCAAACACTGACAACCATACTTTTTTTTTTTTGCATTTTTTTTTTTTCAGGTTTGTCAATTTTCCAAACATGACAATGACACAATTTAATTTAAGCACAGCTTCTCTGTAATTATGATGTGTGTGTGTGTGTGTGTGTGCAGGGCTGAAGGCGACGGCCGAGGCTTTCTTCATCTTCCTGTTCTCCATCATCATGGTGTCGTATACGGCCACCGCCATGACTCTGGCCATCTCTGCTGATCAGACGGTCGTGGCCATCGCTAACATCTTCATGACCATCAGCTTCGTCTTCATGATGGTCAGAAACACAAACACACACGCTTTACGCTTTCATTCATTTTTCAATTCAGTTCAGCTTTATTTGTGTAGCGCTTTTACAGTGTAGATTGTGTCAAAGCAGCTTCACATAGAAGGTTATAGTAGATTGAAAATGTCAGTCTAGTTATTAATGTTGGAGTTCAGTTCAGAGTTGTTTAATATTCACTACTTAGAGTCCAAACACAGAAGAGTAATCCATCGGTGCGCAGCTTTAGCTGCAGTCTAGTCGCCGGAGGCTGGAGAACTCAAGGCTCGTCTGTCCTTGGAGGGTCACAGGAATCCGTCTCTTGCTTGCTACTCCGCCAAGCAGCTGCTCAGGATACAGCCTGGTCCAGGATTATGGAGCCTTGGAATCGTCTCGTCGCGCGTCTGGATCACATCCGTTGCGCTGCATAGTCTCTAGGGGCCTCGGGATGAGTATCCCCAGGTGGAGATAGAGAATAAAGAGAATAATTAGTGTAGGTGCTGTTCATAGTGTATATAAAGGAGATGCGTGGAGCACATTCATGCATCATACCGCTATGTGCTGTATTGAGTGTGCTTTACTAAAGAGATAGGTCTTTAATCTAGTGTTGAACTGTGAGAGTGTGTCTGAGCCTCGGACATTATCAGGAAGGCTATTCCAGAGTTTAGGAGCCATAAATGAGAAGGCTCGACCTCCTTTACTTGACTTTGCTATTCTGGGTACTACTAGAAGCCCTGAGTGTGGAGATCTTAAAGAGCGGGTTGGATTGTAGCGAGACCGAAGGTTGGTTAGATAAACAGGAGCTCGATTATTTAATGCTTTACAGGTAAGAAGTAATATTTTAAACTCAATACGAAACTTAACAGGCAGCCAGTGTAACGAGGATAAAATTGGGGTGAAATGATCATATCTTCTAGACCTGGTAAGAACTCTGGCGGCTGCATTTTGTACTAGCTGAAGTTTGTTAATAGAGGAGGCTGGGCAACCAGCAAGCAGAGCATTACAGTAATCCAGCCTAGAGCTCATAAAAGCGTGAACTAGCTTTTCTGCATCTGAGATGGATAGCATACTTCGTAGCTTAGCAATATTTCTCAGATGAAAGAATGCAGTTTTTGTGATATGGGAGATATGGCTTTTAAAAGTTAAATTGCTGTCTAATATGACACCCAGATCTTTAACAGTAGAGCTAATGCTAACTCTGCATCCCTCTAGTTGCAGGTCGAGTTGTGAGATCTGCTGTGTACAGGATTTAGGTCCTATAAGTAATAGTTCAGTTTTGTCTAAGAGAAGTTAGAGAAGTTTAAGAGAAGGAAGTTGTTGGTCATCCAGTCTTTAACATCTTTAATACACTCAGTTAGTTTTGACAATTTAACTGAGTATCATCTGCATAGCAGTGAAAGCTGATCCCGTGTCTTCTAATAATGTCTCCTAGGGGCAGCATGTAAATTGTAAACAGCAAAGGGCCTAAAACTGATCCTTGAGGCACCCCATACTTTACTGGCCTGACTTGTGAAGGTTGCCCATTAATATTTACACACTGGTAACGATTATTTAAGTATGACTTGACCCATTGTAAAGCCTTTCCCTGGACACCTGTAGAGTTTAAGCGATCTATGAGGATATTGTGGTCAATTGTGTCAAATGCGGCACTAAGATCTAGCAGGACTAACAGCAAGATGCACCCTTGGTCAGCAGCTAATAGTAAATGGTTGGTTATTTTCACTAATGCAGTTTCTGTACTGTGATGAGGCCTGAAACCTGACTGGAACACCTCAGAAACATTGTTCATTTGCAGAAAGGAGCATAATTGGGCAGAAACTACTTTTTCTAGTATTTTAGACATAAATGGAAGATTTGAAAGATTTGATTATAGATAATCATTTCTTTTATTCATTATGTGTTTATTAAAACTCCAACAGTGCTATTTTTACTGTCTGTTTTAGCATTAATGATCATTAATGATCATTTTTGTGGATATTTAATAAAAATATATAATGTTTCATAATATATAATGTTTCATAATAAGTGTAATTGTATTGTAAGTGTATTATTATGCAATAATAATAATAATAATAATAATAATAATAGTAATAATAATAAAGTGTGTTTGTGTGTTTATTTGTGTTTCCAGATCTTCTCTGGTCTGCTGGTGAATCTGCCCAGTGTCGCTACCTGGTTAAACTGGTTGAAGTACTTCAGTATTCCTCGATACGGCCTCTCTGTGAGTCTCACACATCTGTAAACTGATTATATTCCCTCTGCTGTGCTGTTTAATGTTGTTCTATCAACTGAAAGATGTATTTTGGCCCATTATACATGTATTTCTTCAATGAGATACACACACACACAGTTGATTTAATGGAGTGTAGCATTGACTGATGTTGTGATGAGGGTGTTAGTTGTAGATCTGCTGAGTGTGTGTGTGTTTCTCTCAGGCTCTGCAGATAAATGAGTTCACGGATCTCACCTTCTGTGATGAAAGGAACAGCAGCACCCCCGTGTGAGTAAAAAATAAACTCTCTGGAATTATGTGTGTTATAATGGAGTCTGAGCGTCTCCTCCTGGATAAACATGAAATATGCAGCATGTTTTCTCTTTATCTTCATCAAGCCTTCTAGTGAATGATCAGATTCATCAATGTCTTTGTGTTTTTCCAATGTTAGTTACAAATATTATGTGTAAACAGTGTAAAGTTAAAAATTATATAGGTTTAACTTTTTCTTCTTAAAATGTAACTTTTTTTTTTTTCTTCAAAAACATTTTATTCTCAAAGTTTAAAGCGTTTCTTTCTTTTTTTTAATATTGCTTTTTTCTCAAACATGACTATTTTAAATTGTGAAATCATTCATTTATTCATTTAGGCTCTCTGGACTTTTTTTTATTGACGTAATGTTTTTATTTCTCGAAACACAACAACTTTATTTGATCAATTTAATGAGTTTATTTCAACTTTAATTAAAAAATGAATCAAGATTTTTTTCTCAAAACTCGACTTTAACATTTTATTTAAATACATTTTATCTTTTTTTAATTAAAATGTTAGGTGTTTATTTTTATTCTACGTGTTTTTTCTTTCCTGAAACAACTTAATTCTTAAAATTTGCCATGTTTTTCTAAACTCAATTTGAGCTGTTTTTGAGTTTTGAGAAAAACGTCATTAAAATTTCCAGAATAAACTTGTCGTTTAGAGAAATAAAAAACTTTGGTGTTGAGAATAAACTTTCACTTTCTGAGAACAAATTAATGAATTTCGAGAATAAAGTTTTTCTAGAAACATCTTTAATTTTGAGTAAAGCTGAGCTTGGAAAATAGTTTTTTTTTCAGCATCTGTTGTCGAATATTTCGAAATAATTTTGAGAAAAAAATGGAAACAAAATGTTGAGAATAAACTGAAATTTAGAGAATAAAGTCGTGTCGAGAAATAAAATATTTCAAAAATATTCGACAACAGATGGCGGGAAAAAAACTTTAATTTTGAGTAAAGCTGAGCTTCGAAAATAAAGATGTTTCTAGAAAAACGTTATTCTCGAAATTCATTAATTTGTTCTCAGCAATTTTCTACAAATGTTTAAAAAAAAATATTAAAGTTTTATTAAAAGCACAACTTAATTTTTAAAATTGAACGCGTTTAAAATTTGTTTTTCTCAAAACAGAATTCTTAATGTCTTAATAAAAATAATCTCGACATTTCAGTTTATTCTCAACATTTTGTTTCCATTTTTTTCTCAAAATTGAGGATTTTTTTCTGACATGAAACTTTGAACTTTTTTCTTGAAATTTGACACTCTCCTCCTCAAAACACGACTTTTACTCCAAATGCTTTTCTTTTTCTCCACACATGCACTTTTTTTTTTTCTTGGAATGTAACAAGAAAGGTGATGTTTATTCTCAGCACGTGATCAACTTTTTGTTCTTTTAATTGATTCAGATGTAGATTTTAAAGAATGATTACATAATACTTAAACTGTGTGCGCGCACGCAGTGTTACAGTGAGTCAGTATATAAATGTCTGTGTGTTTTCTGGCAGGTGTTCTACTGGCGAGGGGTTTCTCCAGGAGCAGGGCATCGACTCTTCAGCCTGGGGTTTATGGCAGAATCATCTGGCTCTGGGAATCATGACCTTCATCTTCCTCTGCATCGCTTACCTCAAACTGCGCTTCATTAAGAAGTTCACATAAACACACACATCTCTTTATTGCATAACTCAAACTGTGCCTCATCACGTTCACACACACAAACACTCTCAT
The DNA here is from genome assembly GCA_903798035.1 of Danio albolineatus. NCBI lineage: Eukaryota > Metazoa > Chordata > Actinopteri > Cypriniformes > Danionidae > Danio > Danio albolineatus. The sequence continues at coordinate 1,933 of CAIGQQ010036986.1, read as the reverse complement.
ACAGACTGCTTCAGTTCATGCACTCAATACAGAAGAGCCTGTTCGCTTATACACTTCACTGATAGATATATTTGGTTCATATCAAATCAGCACTACACTACTGTGTTTGTTTATGAACAGTGTTTAAGCAACTGTTCAGATCATTTATATAATATTATTAACAAAATATATATCCAATCAACACTTTTGTAATTATTTTCTTTATTATTCACTGTTCTATTGACGGTTTAATAAGGAAATATTCAGATCATTTCAAGATCATTTGAAGATTCTTTTCCCCCTATATATATTTATTTTGTTAATAAAAATAAATAATTTGTAATTGTTTTTTATGACCGATGGTTAATACGAAAACATTCAGATTGTTTTTAGATTATCTGAAGATAAGCGTTTATATATATTTGCTTTATATAAAATAAAGACTTTTGTAATTTGTTCAAGAGTAATGTTTAAGATCTCATCAGATTATTGTTTAGATCTTTTGAAGATTTTAATTTCTCATGCATATGTGCTCTATATTTTTCATTTTGGCATTATAAAACGTAATTTGAGCAATTATTACCATCATCATCAGTAAAACAACAGAGTAACGTTAGACGAACATTGAAGTAACGTTGTAGAACAATGTTAGTCTAACGTTACTCTGTTAAACAACGTTACTCCAGACTAACATTGTTCTACAACATTACTCCAATGTTCATCTAGTGACGTTAGACTAACATTAGACGAACACAGGAGTAACGTTGGGGAACAGAGTAATGTTAGACTAACATTAGATGAACACTGGAATAACGTTGGAGAACAGAGTAAAGTTAGACTACTCTGTTCTCCAACGTTACTCCTATGTTCGTCTAATGTTAAAGTTAGACTAACATAAAAGTAACGTTAGAGAACAGAGTAGCATTAGACTAACATATGAGTAACGGTGGAAAACAGAGTAACGTTAGAGAACAAAGTAACGTTAGACGAACAAAGGAGTATCGATGGAGAACAGAGGAACTTTAGACTAACATAGGAGTAACGTTGGAGAACAGTAACGTTAGACGAACATAAAAGTAACGTTGGAGAACGGAGTAACGTTGGAGAACAGAGTAACATTAGAGTAACGTTAGACGAACATTGGAGTAACGTTGGGGAACAGAGTAACGTTAGACTAACATTAGACGAACATAAAAGTAACTTTGGAGAACGGAGTAACATTAGACGAACGTTCTCCAGAGTAACGTTAGACAAACATAGGATTAACGTTGTTGAACAGAGTAACGTTAGACTAACATTAGACAAACATAGGAGTAACGTTAGACTAACATTAGAGAAATGTTGCAGAACAGAGCAACATTAGACGAACATTGGAGTAACGTTGGGGAACGGCATAACGTTAGACTAACATTAGACGAACACTGGAATAACGTTGGAGAACAGAGTAATGTTAGACTAACATTAGACGAACATAGGAGTAACGTTTAACAGAGTAACGTTAGACTAACATAGGAGTAACGTTAGACGAACATAGGAGTAACGTTTAACAGAGTAACGTTAGACGAACAAAGGAGTATCGATGGAGAACAGAGGAACATTAGACTAACATTAGACTAAAATAGGAGTAACGTTTAACAGAGTAACGTTAGACGAACATTGGAGTAACGTTTAACAGAGTAACGTTAGACTAACATTAGACAAACATAAAAGTAACGGAGAACAGAGTAACGTTAGACTAACAATAGACGAACACTGGAATAACGTTGGAGAACAGAGTAACGTTAGATGAACATTAGACGAACATTGGAGTAACGTTTAACAGAGTAACGTTAGACGAACATAGGAGTAACGTTGGAGAACAGAGTAACATTAGACTAACATTAGACGAACATTGGAGTAACGTTGGAGAACAGAGTAACGTTAGACTAACATTAGACGAACATTGGAGTAATGT
>CAIGQQ010036983.1:0-12340 GCA_903798035.1 Danio albolineatus | reverse complement strand
TAATAATAATAATAATAATAATAATAATAATAATAATAATAATAATAGGTTCCCAGAGATGGGTTGTGGCTGGAAGGGCATCCGCTGCGTAAAACAAATGCCGAATAAGTTGGTGGTTCATTCCGCTGTGGCGACCCCGGATTAATAAAGGGACTAAGCCGAAAAGAAAATGAATGAATGAATGAATAATAATAATAGGGTTACCAAATAGTTTTAAGAGAATATATCTTAGGCTGAGTTTGTTTTTCTTTATCTATTTCAGCTCTTCTCTCTCCAAATGTGGTTGCTGACTGATGTTCTGACATGATCTGAATGCAGATTTGGAAAATAATATTTATATCTTGACTAAAGTCGAACATTTTGTGGATACGAGGCTGAAATTTGCATAAAACCGAACATTTCTGACGTTCCACGAAGGCCAGTTTTTGGTCAAAATATGAGTTTTAAACCCAGAATGCTATTAGAGGAGCGGCTGTGTTGTTGTTCGGCACACTGCTGTGAGGTCAAAGGTAAAAATACTTATCGGCGGGTTTGTTGGCATGCCAAATTTGATTCCGAATCATGCACATTGCATTGGTTTCTCCTCTGATTTGGAAATAGCTGAGATTCAGTGTGTCAGACTGTGGGTGAAAGCAATCTATCAGAAATTCTGTAAGAAAAGTCAAGTGAAGTATTGTCCTCTGGAGGATTTGTCTGCCAGGAATTTCTTTCATCCAGCTAACAAGTGAAGATGAAGAAAGAAAAAAAAGGTATTTCTGGTCCGCTGGGAGCCGTCTTGAGGAAAGTCAACACCAGCAGGTTATCAGGGCTAATTCTGACACTCCATCCTCAGCTCTCGGGATGATTGCAGAAGAAAATACAGAGAGCACTGCAGAGACTGGAGTTTGTTTTCCTCCAGTATTGTTTTCATTTGTTGATGTGGTGTTTTAACTGTTGATTTTTTATTATTTTTCTTTTTAATTGTGTTGGAGTGGGTTTATCAAATCGATAGTGTTTTACGTAGTGCTCAAATTGTGTTTTTATTATATTGATTTGTTCAAATGTTTTTTTCTGATGTTTTGTTTTGTGTTTCTGATGTTTTGTTCATGCATTTAATTTATTTTGTTTTTATTTAATTGTCTTGATGTGGTGTTTTGATTGTTGTTTTTTTCTAATTATTTTTCTTTTTAATTGTGTTGGAGTGGGTTTATCAAACCTCATCAATAGTGTTTTATGTTGTGCTCAAATTGTGTTTTTTTTATATTGACTTGTTCAGGTCACACTTTACTATAATGTTCATTAGTTAATGTTAATTAATGCATTTACTATCATGAACAAACAATGAACATCACATTTACTGCAGTATTTGTTCATGAAAATACAGCTGTTCATTGTTCGTTCATGTTAACTCACGGTGCATTCACTAATGTTAACAAGCGTGGACTCGGATGTTAATAATGCATTAGTAAATGTTCAGTTATGATTATTAAGTGTTGTTCATGATTAGTTCATGTCAGTAAATGCATTAACTAATGAACCTTATTGTAAAGTGTTACCTTTGTTCAAAGGTATTTTTCTGATGTTTTGTTCATGCATTTAATTTCTTTTTGTTTTGTATTTAATTGTCTTGATGTGGTGTTTCGACTGTTGTTTTTTTAATAATTATTTTTCTTTTTAATTGTTTTGGAGTGGGTTTATCAAACCTTATCAATAGTGTTTTATGTTGCGCTCGAATTGTGTTTTTATTTTATTGATTTGTTCAAATGTTTTTTTTCTGATGTTTTTTTCATGCATTTAATGTCTTTAGTTTTTTATTAAATGGTCTTGATGTGGCGTTGTCCTAACAGTGTTTTTATTCGGTGTTCTGTGTATTGTAATGGTTTGTTCATGCTGTTTTACTTTGTTGATTGTTTTTTTTGTGTGTGTGTTTTATTTAATTGTCTTGATGCACCGTTTTTTATGTTTTTGAGGGGTTCATTCATTCATTCATTCATTCATTCATTTATTTTCTTTTCGGCTTAGTCCCTTTATTAATCAGGGGTCGCCACAGCGGAATGAACCACCAACTTATCCTGTTTTACGGAGCGGATGCCCTTCCAGCCACAACCCATCTCTGGGAAATGATGGGTTCATATGGTGTTTTATTATCAACAATGTTTTGTTTTGTGTATGGCAATGCGGTGGCGCAGTGGGTAGCGTTGTTGCCTCACAGCAAGAAGGTCGCTGGTTTGAGCCTCAGCTGGGTCAGTTGGCATTTCTGTGTGGAGTTTGCATGTCCAAAGACATGTGGTACAGGTGAACTGGATAAGCTAAAATTGTCTGTAGTGCATGAGTGTGAATGAGTGTGTATGGGTGTTTCCCAGTGATGGGTTGCAGCTGGAAGGGCATCCGCAGCGTAAAACATATGCTGGATAAGTTGGCGGTTCATTCCGCTGTGGCGACCCCGGATAAATAAAGGGACTAAGCCGAAAGGAAAATGAATGAATGTTTTGTGTATTCATTGATATTTTATATATATTTATTTTTTCCAGTTAATGATATCATAACCGAATAAACATATCTAACCCCGCCAGTCCTACACCACCAAGCTGATATCGAACCGGCGACCTTCCGCATGGGAGTCTGTCGCTCTACCAAAGAGGCTAAAGGCCACGGCCACTAGAGCACCTTTAGAGGTGCACAGCGCTCCACTAGCTGGCCTCACATACATAATATGATTAGATTTATAACTGTTAACGAATTAATGCAGTGACACAATTAGACAGTTCTTATATGAAAGCATGCATCAAATAATTTTATAATAATACAGAAATAGTTCTATAATAATGTAGAAATAGTTCTATAATAATGTAATGTAGAAATAGAATGATATAATTCTAAATAAGGATATATGATGTATTAAAGGGATTTTCACTGCAGTGTGGCAATACGTTACATAAATCTGCTTCAGAGGCCTAAACACATCATGGCCACATCTAATAGGAGGACATATATCACACAGAATAACAGAATATATTGAATATATTGAATATAATATGTTATATATTAAATATATAAAATATACTGACTTTGATCATGATGTTTTCCTCAACATATTGAAACATGTTTGGCTAATAATGTCATTTTTACAGATTTAAAAACTCATTTTAATTTAGTAAGTCGTGATTTTGAGTTATTAATTCATAAGTTCAACATTTTTTGAAATTTTTTCCTCGCATAATTTTGACTTAGTAAGAGATGATTTTAATTTACTAAGTCGCTGTTTTTATTAGCTGGTGGAAACGGCCTCCATAAAAACATCTCTAGCTCGCTAAACTGGCTTCATGGCATCAGCTTGTGGTGTTTTGTTCATGTTGGTCTTGTTTTAAGTGAGCTGAATCACTCGCAGTGGTGTTGTAATACGCTGAAGCACCTGAGGCAGTTGTTATCAGATCGTTTACTGCAGTAAAAATAGTTTGAGATGGTTTCAAGACTTGCGGTTAACGTTCTACAATTACAGCCCTCCACACCTGCCTGTTGCTGAAGATGTTGTGAAAGACTGTACAGAGCTGCCGTTTCAGCAACATCTGGGTCCATCCGATTCATCTTCACTTTCTGACAGATTCTTTTGATAACTCATCTAATAACTCAATGAATTTGTCTTTCAAGATTTCACTAGTAATTTGGCAAGTTACTAATATTCTGCTAAAAATCTATTTAAAGGCCAACTAACAAAACATTTAAGGGGGCGATTAACCTTAGCAGTTTGTCCATTTTCCTTTAGGGAATGAACCCTACAACTATTCCAGCATATGTTTTACACAGAGGATGCCCTTCCAGTCACAGCCCAGTACTGGGAAACAACCATACACACTCATTCACAAACACACTCATAAACTATGGCCAATTTAGTTCATTCAATTCAGCCGGGACTCAAACCAGCGACCTTCTTGCTGTGAGGTGACAGTGCTAACCACTGAGCCGCCATGCCGCTCCACCTTAGCAGTTTTTACATTTAAATACATTTAATTTCTTCTCCGGAAGGAAATACACAAAAGGAATTACTGTGAAAATGTCTTTACTCTGCGAAGCCTTGTAGAAACTTAGTATATTAATGAAAAATGATGTAATAACTGCCTGTAATGCAAATAATGTAATAATTATTACAGTATTTTTGTTATTAAATGTTCATGATGTAATTATTTTCTCAAAATGCACTGAAAGTTCACACTTTCACACACAATTCACAATTCCACAAGGCCACAATTCACGCTATTAACAAACCATTAACTAACACTACAAGCATAATAAATGACTAATTAGCTGTTTATTAATAGTTAGTAAAGTAACACTTGGGTTTAGGATTGAATTTGGATTTTAATCATTCATTCATTTTCTTTTCGGCTTAGTCCCTTTGGATTTGAATCAGGCATTAGTAAATGTTAAACTGTCATTATTAAATGCTGTACAAGTATTGTTCATTATTAGTTTATGCTAATAAATGCATAACTAATACTAACTAATGAAATGAAAATGTAGAATTAAACAGAACTTGTGTATTTAAAGGACATGCGAATGCAGCAGGTGTGCTGAATAACAGTCCCGTGTGCTGCACAACAGTCTGTGTTTAGTTCTGATGAGCCTGTTTTTCACTGGGTTTTTACACTCGTGAAACGTTTCTGAGAATAGAATTAATAGAATTGAGGCTCACGCTGAACTCATATAATTCAGCTACGCCTATATCCATATTTGTATCTTATGGCATTTTCAAATCTACACAAAATGACTATTACATCTGTTTCAGGCCATATGAAGCTTGCCATATCTGTTTCACTGGTATAACCAACACAATTGTCACATACCATCCAAACAAACCCTCGTGTTCTTCTTTAGTTGCACAGATTACACATACTACACCCATAATAAATTAAACTACTGCTCCTAATAAGACTTGAGTCGCATCTGTTGCGTTTGGCTGTTGTTCAGCGTGCTGGGTTTGGTCTCCCCTGATGTTTGATTTGCAGCTGAATAATGATGAAGCCTGACATAAAGCGAGTGTGTAATAAACACATTATAAAGGTGGTGTGGTTCCTTTCAATCACAATCAACGCATAATCAACAGGTCATTGAGTTTTCATTGCACACATGCTAAATAGCCTAATAAACATCAGATCCAATCAGAGTTTTCACTGTTCAAGTCAACGGCCTGTTCATAAACGAGCACTTCACTTGCTTTATTGGCCGAGTGTTTAATGAGTGCGCTAACATGCACAAAGCAGGCGGAGATCTTTCACAAATTAGATTGTTTCAGATTAGTATGTGTTTACGTGCAAATAAACTGTGTTATGGAGATTGTAAGGTTTGCGGTAGCACAAACCTCAGCATCAGTAGCTCAAAAACTATATAGGGAACTGTGTCAGAAGCTGTGCTGTTGCACACCGCAAACATTTTGGGTTTATTTGTGATGGTGAATTGCATTATAGGATGTTGATCTCTGCTCAAATAAAATAAAATATAATAATATAATGTATAATAATAATATCATGAGGAATAAGTGTGCATAATAACATAAAATGTTATTACACACAATACAGCCCTGCAGATTATTACACACATGCAGAAACGCGACTCTTTACAACTTTTAAGGATATAAACTGTTGGAGGAAAGATCAAGATGCCATAATTCAATTCAACAGCAGAAATAAATGGGGAAAATAAAAACATGAACCACTAAATACTGAAAACTGCTGATTTATTAATATTATTTACAGGTTAGAGTGCACAGGTTAGAATCAGGTGCGTGTTTTGTGTTGGTATTGTTGGATCCGAGTGCAGCATTTGACATCACTGACCATAGCATTGCTGGAGGCACATGCATTCAAGTCGGTTAAGAAATATATGCTTTGGTCAGTGATGTCAAATGCTGCACTCGGATCCAATAATACCAACACAAAACATTGTACTTAAAAAACGCTACATTTAAAGTTTTCTCTGATCATTTGCGCTTGTTTTGTGATCCAGGGATCTATTTTGGAACTTTGACTATTTTCCCTTTACATCATACGATTCTGAAGGAATCAAACCAAACGAATGAAGGAAGAATTGAAGACTGAACAAACTAAGGAAGGAAGGAAGGAACAAACAAACGAATCAATGAACAAAAAGACCTAATGTAGGAAGGAACAAAAATATGAATGAACGAGTGAACGAAGGAAGGAGGGAACAAACGAATGAATGAAGGAAGGAGAGAACAAACAAATAATTGAAGGAAGGTTGGAAGGAACGAGTGAAAATAGGAAGATCCCTAAATACAGCACATGTTGTTTGTGCAGGGATGTGTGAACGTAACATTCTGTAAACACATCAGCTTCTCTACAGTGTAATACTCACTGCTCACTACTCTTGAGGACTTCTGAAAGCTCTACTGTTTACTCATACTCTGAGTAATATTTACAACAGATACTTTTACTCTACTGCTCTACATTTTTAAGCAAGTAATGGTACTTTTACTGGAGTATGATTCTTCAGTCCTCTCTCCACCACTGCACACTTCACATGTCTGTGGTCTCCAGAAAACAAAAACAAACAAACAATGATCTTTAAAGTCGAAGACCTATTGGCAACGCACACGACGCTCAGCAGTCTCTCCTCTCAGACTGAAGTGCCTACAAAGGAAACCATCATCCAAAGAAAATTGGGAATGTTTGCTCATGAGAAGCGAAGTCTCCAGTAATTGCGCTGGTAGGTTGAACATTAGACATCCAAAACACACAACGTTGCTGTTGCAGCACAGGGAGGTCAGCGGCTGAGCGAGCCAATGTTTTGTCAGTCATTAGCGAGGTCACGTTTGCCATCTCGACTCGTGTAGGATGCTGTGTTTGAGCGTATGATTTATGAATCTCTTACGTAGAGCTGATCGATCATTATGTTTGATCGGGCGTGACAGATTATATGATGAGATCAGGGTTTGAGATTGCTTCATAGTGGAGTGTGTGAGAATGACTCGGCTCCAGCAGTTTCCTCATCTCCTTCACCTCTCCGGACTGAACAGCGTGACACTGAGAGCAGGAGACTGGTGCTTTTGGGTTCAGGTCAGCTGTTCATCAGGCTGTTTGAACGCTCTGCTGCTAGCTGCTGTAGCCCGTCCGCTGCGCCACTGGCTAGAGTCTTCTAGGTGGATGCTAAAGTGTTCTGGGTGGTTGCTAAGGTGTTGCTAAGGTGTTTTGAGTGGTTGCTAGGAAGTTGCTAAGGCATTGCTAGAGTGTTCTGAGTGGTTGCTAGGCGGTTGGTAGGATGTTCTAGGTGATTGCTAAGGTGTTGCTAGGTGGTTGCTAGGGTGTTCTGAGTGGATGCTAAGGCATTGCGAGGGTGTTCTGAGTGGTTGCCAAGGTGTTGCTAGGCAGTTACCAAGGTGTTCTAGGCGGTTGCTAAGGTGTTGCTAAACGGTCGCTATGGTGTTCTGAGTGACTGCTAGGCGTTGCTAAGGTGTTGCTAGAGTGTTCTAAGTGGTTGCTAGGCAGTTGCCAAGGTGTTATAGGTAGTTGCTAAAGTGTTGCTAGGCGGTGGCTAATATGTTCTAAGTAGTTGCTATGGGGTTGCTAAGGCATCGCTGGGTGGATGCTAAGGCATTGCTAGGGTGTTCTGAGTGGTTGCCAAGGGGTTGTTAGGCAGTTACCAAGATGTTCTAGGTGGGTACTAAGGTGTTGCTAAGCGGTTGCAATGGTGTCCTGAGTGACTGCTAGGCGGTGCCAAGGTGTTGCTAGGGTGTTCTAAGTGGTTGCTAGGCAGTTGCCAAGGCGTTATAGGTGGTTGCTAAAGTGTTGCTAGGCAGTTGCTAAGGTGTTCTAAGTAGTTGCTATGTGGTTGCTAAGGCATTGCTAGAGTGTTCTGAGTGGTTGCCAGGGTGTTGCTAGGCAGTTACCAAGGTGTTCTAGGTGGTTGCTAAGGTGTTGCTAGGCGGTTGCTAAGGTTTTCTCATTGGTGCTATGTGGTTGCTAAGGTGTTGCTAGGGTGATCTGTGTATATGATATGAGGCATTGCAAGGGTATTCTAAGTGGTTGCCAAGGCGTTCCTTGGCAGTAGCCAAGGTGTTAAAGGTGGTTGCTAAGGTGTTGCTAGGCGGTTGTTATGGTGTTCTGAGTGACTGCAAGGCAGTTGCTAAGGTGGTGCTAGGGTGTTCTAAGTGGTTGCTAAGGTGTTGCTAGGCAGTTGCTAGGGTGTTCTGAGTGGTTGTTAAGGTGTTGCTAGGCAGTCTGGGTGATAAGGCATTGCTAGGCGGTTGCAAGGGTGTTCTGAGTGGATAAGGCATTATTAGGGTGTTCTGAGTGTTTGCCAAAGCATTGCTAGGCAGTTGCCAAGGTGTTCTAGGTGGTTGCTAAGCGGTTGCTATGGTGTTCTGAATGGTTGCTAAGGTGCTGCTAAGCAGTTGCCAGGGTGTTCTAAGTGACTGCTAGGCGTTTGCTAAGTAAACATTACACTGATCAACATTATATTATCCAACATTATACTAAGAGGTCTTAAAGGGACAGTTCACCCAGAAATTAATACTATGCCATTTCCTCACCTTCACTTCTTCCAAACCTTTTTCTGTTGAAAACAAAAGAAGATATTTTGAAGAATGCTGAAAACCTCTAACCGTTGACTACCATAACAAACATGGAAGTCAATGGATTTCCAGCTTTCTTTAAAATATTTCCTTAGAAAGAACAAAGGAGGTGTAAATCATTACAGTGTTTCGCTTTAAGTGATGCATTTCTTCAACTCTTAAGAACCAGCTAAAGACAGTTGTGTAATCAACACATGGTCTTCAAACACACATTGCTGTTCTCTGCCTGCTTGTTCTTCACCTGTTCTTTGTTTGTTAATAAAGAAATGTCCCCAATCCTGACCCAGCCAGTGTTTCTGCTGATTCGCTGGGCCCCTACTGTACTCATTCTGTAAGTGGCTTCGCATAAACAGCATCTGCTAAATGAATAAATGTAAATGTGACAGGCTGATTAAAAGGCCACACTACAGACTCTCAGACAGAACCAAAGACAACACGAGACCAGTGTTCTCTCCACGTCTCCTTATGCACAGACACGCACTGAGAGGCCGTCGTCATGTCCGTGTGGTACATTTCTGCGGTACTTTCTCTCACCACCTGCAGTTTACATTGTCCGCTCTGCAATAAAAGCGCCTGCAGAGAATCATAACATCCACCGCTGTCCGTGCCTCGTTCTCAGCCTTACCGCGGTACATATATCACTGCTTTGTGTTTTCTCTTCACGCTACTATGTTTGCCAAAACATACTTGAGAAGATAGTGTTTTAGAGATGTTATAAAGTTTGTTAATGTGGACCTGCTGGAACCCGCGTGACTTGGCCTACAGTAAGAAGTCTATGAACTTCAGCTGATGTGGACACTACAGTATTTACATTCAGGCTGAGCTGAAAGTCAAAGTGGCCATCAAAACGGGGCTGATTCACCCAAAACCCAAACAAAACCCTGAGACGCGGCCAGGGATTACAGCGGTGACCTCAGAAAGCTTAACAACAGAGACAGCAAGGATTATTTAACAATTATTTATACCTCGGATGATTCATGCCAGAACAATACAGATGTTAATATGACAAACTGCATTGGAGGATGACTCTGACACACAGGTGCAGGTAAATGCCTTTACTGTGTGACTGAGATTCCTGGAAAAACTAAAGTACAGGATTACGCTCACACTCTTTCAAAAACTGCTTATTTACTCATTCATTCATTTTCTTTTCAGCTTAGTCCTGTTTTTAATCAAGGGTTGCCACAGTGGAATGAACCGCCAACTATTCCAGCATATGTTTTAAGCAGCAGATGCTCTTCTGGAGCACCCGGAGGAAACCGACGCCAACACAGGGAGAACATGCAGACTCTACACAGAAACACCAACTGACCCAGCCGGGACTCGAACCAGCGACCTTCTTACTGTGAGGTGATCATGCTACCCACTGTGCCACCATGACACACGCTTATTTATTTATTTAGTTTATTTAGCGAAGCATGAGTAAACAGTTCACACAAAAATTAAAAATTCTGTCATCAATTACTCACCCTCATGTCATTACAAGCCTGTAACATCATGTCCACACACACTCTGTCACTGAGCTCCAGGCAGTCAGCGGGTGCTTTGAGCACTAACCCCCAGAGAGCAGTGCACGTGGGGCAGTTTATCAACGATGTACCACTGGATGGCGTCTCACTATAGTTGTTAATCATGATCTTTAATTAATCTCGTCTCTATCTAACGACTCTTCGGTCTTCTGAATCTATCAGGTAACGTATCACAGCGTCAGTACACTGCTTCAGTCTTTGATTCACGCTTGTACTCAGTAATGTTAGCGTAAAACCTCAGACACTGCTGGTTGGTTCCTGTTGGTAGTGCAGCTTTATTACCAACCGAGTTTGTGGACGCTATTATAACTTCTCTTTACTTATTGATGATTTGGTTATGGGTAAAACAAAGACCATGCGGTTCAAGTAGTGGAAATGGTAGGAAACAGATCATTAATTCGTTATGAATTAATTAATTATTCATAATTAATTCACCGCCACCTCCAATGATGATGTCATCGTCCATCACAATGGTTCACGTTAGACATCGCCCAACACTAGCGCAGATAGACAAACTGCTTGTTGCTGGAATCTCATCAGGTTGCGTGTTGTTAGGACATGGTGTAAGACGTTCATTCCTGTTCATAACACATTTAAAGATATTTTAGATGGAATCCAGGAGCTCTCTGATCCTCCATAGACTGCAGTCCAGAGAGAAAACAAAAAGATTGTCGAAAGAGTCATCACTGAACTGATGCTGAAGAGTACACTGTTGAATAAAGTCATTATTTTCACCAAGAACTTCTACCGCTGCACAATAGAGAGCATCCTGACCAACTGTGTCACAGTCTGATATGGAAGCTGCTCTGTTGCTGAGCGGACGGCCCTGCAGCATGTGGTGAAAACTGCCCAACGCATCACAGGGATTCCACTTCCTGCTATAGAGGACATTCAGAAAAAACACAGTCTGCGCAGAGCACGCAGTATCCTCAAGGACCCCTCTCACCCTGCTCACTTTTTCCCTGGAGCTGTCTCCCTTTTGAACTCTGCTCCCCACTGACTCTTTTGACCCCTACATACATCCCACACCCTCCTCATAACTTATACTCCTCACAATCACTGCACTATTTAACATTTGCACATTTTAAAAATCGCACATATTCATTGCACTGATTCATTTATCTGAACTGTACACACCCACTGTACATATATGTAATTAATGAAGATAAACATAATGTAATTATGTTTCTCTATCTGATTATTAATATCAACCTGTACGTATAATCATTTACTGTAAGTCTCTGTTCATAACTAAGGCAACCTGTATATAATGTTCATAGTACATCCATATGTAAATATCACCATAGTTTCTCTATAACTGCACTTTATAATTTATACCTGTATTCTGCACTTACTGCTATTGCACTACTGGTTAGACCTAAACTGCATTTCGTTGCCTTGTACATGTACATGTGTAATGACAATTAAATTGAATCTAATCTAATCTAATTATTTTAGTGCTTTATGTGCACAGATTCTCTATAGAGGGTTACAGAGCTCTCGAATTCCATCACAAATATCTTCATCTGTTATGAAGAAGAGCAAGAGTCTATTAATGGCAGAAATAATTCATTAAACTATCATGTGAACCATCCCTTTAAGTTAGTTATTTTATCATTATTTCTTTAAATAATACTACCCGACCTCAAGAGCTCATTTTGTTAAGATCATCACTGCAGAAGTGTCTACAGCTTGGCTGTAAAAGCACACATTCACAGCTAAAATAAAATAATGAAGACCCCAAGGCAGGAAGTTGAAATGCTGTTTTTACCTGCCGCGTCTTGAGTGATGCAGGGAAAACTCTCCCAGGGTGGTTGTTGATCACAGCAGGAATAACGCGAGAGAGCTGCGATTTATGTCTGCACACAGTTAGAAGCAAAAATAGCTGAGTAGAGTATTCCCACTTTCCACTGTAGGAGACGTGGAGCTAGATGAAGTAAACAGAGACAGCACACTGCTTAAAAACAGCAGAGCATCAGTGGTTAAGAACACTCAACAGTAGTCAAACACTTGAGGTGCATGGCAGATTTCATACTTATGCACTCTTCCACACCATGTTAACTGTGTAAGTACCTGCACTGCAAAACATGCTTCACTTTACTCAGAGTTTGTGTCATGTTTCTAGTCCAAATATCTAAAAATGGGGAGGAGTTACTGGTGAAGGGGAAGGGCTGATGATGAATGGGGAGGAGTTATTGGTGAAGGGGAGGGGCTGATGATGAATGGGGAGGAGATACTGGTGAAGGGG
>CAIGQQ010036980.1:6560977-6573582 GCA_903798035.1 Danio albolineatus | reverse complement strand
TAATAATAATAATAATAATAATAATAATAATAATAATAATAATAATAGGCCTAAACATTGCCATTGTCATAGGCTACATTCACAGATTAACATATTTAGCAGACAAAATTTTAAACAGTTTACATTAATTTCCTGTTACTTCATTGTTGATGCTGTCGAACTACTAAAAGAGTAATAAACTTTTACTAACACGTTTACTGATTAGTCTATTACTACAATACAATGCTCTTGTTATTATTGTTAATATAATCATTGGTATATTTAACAATGTCATCGAAATTTTGCCACCAAATCAAGACAGGCGAGACCCCGCCTTCTTTGAGACTTCGTTTCTTACATCTTACTCATCTACTGTTTTTATTTCTATGGTGTCACATGTTAGTTAGCAGATTTGTAAACAGAAGTGATTTTTGAATTATTCTTTTTACCTTGTTTCATCATAAACAATGACGCTTACTTTGTCTATTTTACTGGTGACTTTCTGCGTACAGGTGTGGTCCAACCTTTGCCCATGTGAACGAAAAGAACTCTGTCAACCTATTAGTTCCCAACCGGCGTTTGAGGTGAGTCTAGTCTCGTTTCATCACTGCGGCAAAGTTAGTTTGACTTTTAACATTTGAGCGCAAACTGTCAGATATACATAAATATGTGTCCTTTTTTCACAATGCTGATGTCCTCAACAAATATATACTCAGGCTAAATATTAACGATTAAGACAACTTATCTACAAATTATACAATAGAGGGAACCGGGGAAAAAAATAACAAAGCGATTTTCTCGGAGCCCTGACAAGATTGGTTTTCTAGGCTATTCATCATACAACCCGTGATGGAGCTGACAAATATCACCTGATTTCATCACCGGGTCCCGCGGTTATGTCCGAATTTTTTAAGCGCAGAAAGTAACTTTAAGCAGTA
Source organism: Danio albolineatus (assembly GCA_903798035.1). NCBI lineage: Eukaryota > Metazoa > Chordata > Actinopteri > Cypriniformes > Danionidae > Danio > Danio albolineatus. The sequence goes on along the minus strand of CAIGQQ010036980.1, from coordinate 6,572,665 downwards.
CTTTTTCCTTATTACAAGCTGTGTTTCTCTATTTACGTGTCACAGAAATTATTAATCTACAGGTTATTTTTTGCAATAACAGATCCTTAAGTTTAAAATGTTTAATGGCAGGTTTAAATGGCAAGAGTTCCTGTGTGGACGAAAGTAACACTGTTATTTATGTCCCATGCTAATAGCCACACTTTTCTTTTTTTAAATAAAATTGAATTAAAAATAATAATAATATATATTTTTATTATTAAATAATTGTATAACATGAATGCATAATGCCAATAATAATAATAATAATAATAATAATAATAATAATAATAATAATAATAACAATTCTAAATAATAACATTTTGTTTGTTTTTTTGTTTGTTTTTTGGTATTTTGTTATAACACTTGTTGGAACTGAATCATACAATGAAAATGCAATTTGATATTTTTGCAAAGATAAAGGACAAAATATGTTTGCAGTTAACATATTAACTAGGTAAAAACATATAACATATGAACATAGTCAGATATTCTTAAAATAAACAAGATTAAGTCAGTAAATCTAGCATATATTTTTGTGTTACTTTTTGTGTTACGTTTGTGTCGGATATCTTTAAAAAAAACAAGATTAAGTCAGTAAATTAGCACATATTTTTGTTACTTTTGATCCACCCATGAGTTACTTTGTCTCTTATTTTGAAGTTGCTCTACAATTGTACAAAATACCACCAAATTAATAGACCAGGCTTATGAGTTTGTAACCACGTATATATTTTTGTCTAAAACATTATCTTTTAAAAATAAGTTTGATATTTTCATCCCCGCTCTAACCTGCCACCAATACCAAAATGTTCAGAAAAACACCCCTTTAATTAGCACTTTATTATTTAGTAATAATTTAAGGTATTTTATTGTATTAAAAAAAATATATATAAATTATTCAAAACACAATTTATAAAAACAACTGTCATTTTTTCCCTATAATGCTTCAGGCTTTTTTATTGTTCCATGTACTGAATCCATACATTCAATGACTAATACTGTACACAATTAAAATAAATAAACTCTGGCATACATTGGGATTAATCAAAACAATTGTTGTTTCTATTATACATGGTTTTGAATTCATTTTATTTCCATTGTTTAATACTCTTTACACTTAAATTAATTAAATGATACACCTGGAGATAAAAGCAAAAAAAATCTGAATATTATTTCTTATAAGGCTTGTTTATTCCTGATTGTGCCTTTATTGTTTTATATACAGTACTAAATTCATGTTTTGGTTGATTAATACACTGTACGGACTGTTTGACCAAGTTTGAAATAAAGGTATCAAATCAACTGTAAAATATTCCACATATTATTCTCTATAATGCACGAGGCTGTTGTTTAAAGTTATGCATTTATTGTCTTTTTATATGGTACAGAATCTATATTTGTGTTGCTTAATGTACTTTATTCAACAAAATGTGGATTCAGTACCATATATAAAAACATGGAGAATACATAAAACATAAAAACATAATGGAGAATAATATTTGGAATATTTCACAGCTGATTCAAAACCTTCATCTCCAACTGTGTTAGAGCTTAATTAATATAAATGTGCACAATGTATTCAACATTTCAAAAATATAGATTCAGTATCATATAAAAACAATAAAAGCATGTTAAAAACAGGGCTTGTGCATCATAGAGAATAATATTCTGGATTTCAAAGTCAAAATTGATTTCAAAAATTCTTGTCAGTCAGCCATATAACCCTGCAGCCCAAAACTGGTTACTCACTGAAGTTAAGCATGCAATAACAGGATGGGAGACAACATGTCCGTGTCATGTAGAAGACATTAAATAAATAAAAACTCCAGGTTTGCACAACCACTTGGAGCTTGAAGGCCCACCCACTTATACCCTTCTCAATGCAGCAGAGTGAGCGTAGTAAAAAAATGAGTTTGAGTTTTGAGTTTGAGTTTCCTTTTGTTTGTTATTCAAACCATCACAATGAATTGTAATGCAGAACGAAATTACGTTGCATCAGTTTCAACAGAACATAAAAAACATCACAATACAAACACTATAAAATCCTAACTTAATAAATAAGCTTTATAATTTCATAAAAATGCCCAATTAAAAAAAATATCTGAAGGGAATAACCTAATATTTAAATACCTATTTCACTATTTGTTATTATAGTTGTTATAGTAACATGCTAGTTTATGCTAGTTTAACTATTTATTTATTGATTATTACATACTAGCGATCAATAGTATTTAAGATACAATATTATTTAAAAGTCTTACAATGACAGGATAAAAACTGTCATGAAACCGCACTAAATTTCTGTAACGCCTGCCTGATAGCATAAGCATGAGCAAACTATGGCCAGGGTGGGTTGGATCTCTTAAAATGCTATTTGCCCTAGACAGACAACGTTGTTGATACAGTTCCTCAATAGATGTCATTTTGACTCCAACAGTCCTTTCTGCTGACTTTATTATCTTCTTGATGGTTTTCTTGTCAGATACACTGCTGTTCTCATACCAAAGAGAGATGCCATTAATCAGAACACTCTCAACAGCTCCTCTATAAAAAGTTGTGAGGATTGCTGGGCTGGGGTGTGCTCTTTTTAGCCTTCTTAGAAAGTGCAGTCGCTGGTGCGCTTTCTTAGCAAGACAAGTGGTATGGAGAGACCAAGTCAAGTTGTCAGTAATGTGGACCCCCAGGAATTTTACCTGCTGTACAGTCTCCACCGCGATGTTGTGGATATACACAGGGTAATAAGTAGGGCATTTCTTCCTGAAGTCGATCACCAACTCCTTGTTTTTTTCAACATTCAGAACTAAGTTGTTATTACTGCACCACACCGTAAAGAGCTTTACTTCCTCCCTGTAGTTCCTCTCATCATTATCCTTGATGAGACCCACTATTGTGGTGTCATCAGCATATTTAATGATGTGATTTGTGCTAAGTTTCGCACAACAATCATGGGTCATCAGAGTGTATAACAGTGGGCTCAAAACGCACCCCTGGGGGGAGCCTATGTTCAGCAGAGTGGTAGATGATGAAATACCCTCCGCTCGCACACACTGTGGCCTATTTGTCAAAAAGTCAAGAATCCAGTTCCTTAAAAATGGTGCACGGATGGCCAACTGTCATCCAGCCATGGGTTTTTCTTCCGCTTATTAACATCATCAGAAATCAGAAACTGTTGCTCATTGTTCACAGTGACTGTGGATGGTTGATTGTTTCAGTGAATCAACATACCTGGTACATCAAGTCACTGATCTTGGAATTTTTAAGCCTCATTATTCTAATAGCACAATCCATTATAAGCTGTCAAGCATCTGAACATCTTTGAAATGCACATGCATGACTCCTGTAAAGAAGTTTATAAAGATGATTAAGAAAAAGGAGAGTGAAAATGAAAAAGGAAAGTGATGCAGTGATGGCTTCTTCAAAGGTGTATTCACTCTGAATCAATTTAGAACATATGACTGTAACAAAAACTCAGCACATTACAGTATTATTCTTTCCCAGTAATAGCTAGATGTACACATGAATGAGTTCACACACACTAATTCAGAATAAAGGAAATAAGTACAAGCAATGAGCTATTTAACAAACTCTCTCTCAATACAGTTCAACTGACACACATTTTTAGAAAAAGATATTGAAAATGCACACATAAGCACCAAAAAGATATGTAACATCGTCATATGTATCCACTCTTACCAATGACAAGAAAACTAGGGTGTCAAACATATGTTAATGCCTACAAACTGCTTAATACCTATATTGTGGAAATAACAACTTTATAAAAAAATAGATACTAATAACAATGTACCCCTAATGGGAATAACAAATGGTCAACTTCTCAATATATCACACTCTCCCCTATAGGAAAAGATGTCGTCCCGACATCTATCAATGGTCTAATACTTGTTGAATATTTTCTGTTACACAATTTTTTCATTTACACACACCCATATCACAGTGACATTTTTTTCTCTTTTCCAATCACATTCTCTTTTCTATTTGTATACCCAATGACACTGCAAACACCTAATTACCAACAATCTTTGTCAAGTGGTTATAATTTTTCTTGTCTCAAATGCACAAGGTTATGTCCCTTAGGCATATTCAAGTTCAAGAGTTCAATGTCCAAGCAAGGGAAAAAAAACCCCACCAAAGTCCATTTGTATGCACAAAAACACTTAAATCCCAGGCTGATTCCTCGTAAAAAATACTAAAAAAAGAAGAAAATGCAAAAAGGTTTAACTCAATGTCTCTGCAAAAATATCCCAAAACACTTTCTCTTTTTTTCATGTTATATTTGGCTTGAAATCAGTTCAGTTTGTATAACTGTATGCAGAAGTTCATTGTTCTGTCCTTTCGCAGTCCATCACGATAATGAGTGTGTATGTGTGTGCAACAGTTCATTGTCTTTTGACAGTCCTTTCACATTGAATAGGAGAACTAAGTGTGTTATTGCAAGTTTCTTTTTAGTTCAAACTTAATAAACAAAAGGTGGTCTTGGATAAGGAAACGACATTGACACCCAAGGCGTAAATGTAGGTGTCCACATGTTAGGTGGGCGTGGATCATACCCAGGGCTAGTTACTTGAACTTTGTAACAGGTAGGAGTCCCTAGGCTATCATACGTAAACAGCTTTAGTGGTCACCTTTGCCTTGCTGAGTACTGGTATCTCCTTTGCACCTCAACAGGTTTGTCACTTGACTCAGTCGCATCTGGTTCTTGCACAGGTAAGTATTCACATGCACCTAACTCGTTTTCCATTTGATTTCCAAGAATTTTTACAGGTACATGAGCAGGCATGGAGGTAACTTGTTCTGCCTCAGCCGCAGGTAATAATTCGAGTTTGTGCTGTAGTAATGCAGAATCATCTAATATGCTCTGATGGGCAGGCGACCCTGGAGAAGAAGGTGGTATTGTTCCCTCCTGTTCCTGCTCATCACTACTCCGCTGTTCTTCAAACTGACAAGGCTCAACTGGTACATAATACTCAGAATCACTTTCACTTTCCAACTCACTTTCTTCCATTCTGTTTGCAGATACACTGGAGTTCTCCTGTGCCTGTTTCCGTTTTGGTTTAGTCTTTGGTGCTGGGTCAACTTCGAGAGGTAAGTGGTCACACGGCATCAACAGGTTTCGATGTAGTACTCGTGACCTCCCTTTTCCTTGTTCAGGCTTTATCTCATAAATCGGCACATCCTCTGCAACCCTACGGACAACAACATGAATTTGCTCTTCCCAGTAGTTTCGAAGTTTTCCTGGTCCTCCCCTCGGGGTCAGGTTTCTTACCAGGACTCGGCTTCCTGAGTCAAGGTCAGTGTATCTCACTTTCTGATCATAATTTCTTTTATTACGCTCACTTGTCTTTTTCACATGCTCTCTAGCAATCTCTTGAGCTTCCTGCATCCCTCGTTTCCATGTTTCCAGGTACTCGTTCTTGTTCATAGGTATACTGGTCATGCCAAGTATGAAGAGCACATCAATGGGAAGCCTGGGGGAACGTCCGAACAAAAGGTGAAATGGGGAGTAGCCTGTCACTTCGCTCTTTGTACAATTGTAGGCATAGATTAACTTATTTAAAGAGTCTTTCCAATTTGACTTTTGTTTTTCGGTGAGAGTTTTCAGCATCTGTAGCAATGTTCGATTAAATCTTTCTACCTGCCCATTCCCTTGGGGGTGGTAGGGAGTAGTCCTTGATCCAGTGATCCCACTGTACTTCTGCAATTGTCCAAACAGCTGATTTTCAAACTCCCCACCTTGATCATAGTGTATCCGTAAAGGGAATCCAAACTTGAGGGCAAAGTCATTGAAAAGTTTGTCTGCAACAGTTTTGCCAGATTTTGATGTTGTCGCATATGCCTGTGCGAATCTCGTGAAATGATCGACTTTTACAAGTATATACTGGTATCCTCCTCTACATCTTTCCAGATGAAGGAAATCAACAGAGACAAGCTCAAATGGGTAAGTTGTCGTGATTGGCTTAAGAGGTGCTCTTGTCTCTCTGCACGGTTTCTTTTGCTTCAAACAGGAGCAAGTCTATAACACATAATGCTCAATGTCTCGATGCATACGGGGCCAAAAGAAGCGGTCTCTAACCAAACTTGTTGTACGATCAACACCTTGGTGCCCCATATTGTTGTGCAGTTCCTCAAGTGCAATCTTCCTGAATTCTGGTGGCAATACAAGCTGTGTTCTCTGTGCTGTTTTTCTGCACAGAATACCATCCTCATCCAACATCAACTTATTCCACCCTCTCATCATCTCTTTGGTCGCCGAACCCACCGCTCTCAACTGCTTGGAAGATGGTTTTACACCAGACTTTAATTGATGAATAATAACCTGTAAGTCCTTGTCTTCCCTTTGAGCTCTCATGATCTCTTCCTTTAACAGGGGTCTTGCTGATGTTGTACTGGTTTTTGCACCTGTTGAAGTATGCTGACAAGCTAGAGCGAAGGACCACGGTATACCCGGCTACAGCTGGGCTTCTACCACCTGGAACATAGCCCCTATAGAATCTGATGAAAGCCCCATGGTGTACTCAGGTATGTTTTTTTCTGAGAGTGTTGTCAATCGGGATAATGCATCTGCATCAATGTTTTCCTTTTCAGGTCGATACCGAATGCTGAAGTGGAAATCAGCTAGCTCCGCAACCCATCTGCATCCCGTTGCATTTAGCTTAGCAGACGTCAACACATAGGTAAGGGGGTTATTGTCGCTATAGACTGTAAAAGTTGGGGCGTAGTAAAGATAATCCCTGAATTTCTGTGAAATAGCCCATTTGAGAGCCAGGAACTCCAATTTACCACTGTGCAAATTGTAATTCTGCTCTGCTGTTGTCAATTTCCTTGATCCATAAGCAATCACTCGCAATTTTCCGTCCTGCTGTTGGTACAGAACAGCTCCCAATCCTAGGTTTGACACATCAGTGTGCAGTATGAAGGCCTTTGTAAAGTCTGGGAACCCGAGCACAGGTGGCTTGACAAGGCAATTAATCAATTCCTCAAGCGTTTCCTGATGTTGCTCAGTCCATTCAATTAACTGACTTGATGAGGCCACATGATTCTTGAGGTGAGTCCATCTTTTCTCTTTAGTTTTTGTTTGTGTCTTGCTACTGTCATTTTTCAGCAGGCCATACAAGGGGCAAGCAATCCTTGAGAAGTCTTTGATGTAAGGTCGGTAGTAACTCAACAAACCTAAGACCTTCCTCAACTCCCCTACTGTGGTTGGTCTCTTAAGCCGCCTTTCCACTGCACATGACAAACGACAAGCGACAGACCGGAAGTCATTCATTTCCAGTGGAGAGTAGTCCGGGAGCTGCGGGGAGTTCCGATCATCTCCGTATGCGGAAAATTCGGATCCGATTTGAGCCGCGGATCCGTTGAAATATTTGAACTCCTGCGACTAGACCGTATGCGACCTGCCGGCCGGAAGTGATGTATTTCAGTGTTGTCCAAGCAGGTCCGTACGCGCGAGATGAGAAATAGGGTTTTTTCGTTATTTTTTTGAATCAGAAAAAGTCTGTATTAAATAAAAAAACATTTCTATTCATAAATGAGTAATAAAAATATTATTATAGACATTTTAGTGGCCTATGAGTTTCAGTATTCATCCATTCATTCAACCATGGTGAACACACGGATAATAAAGGCTTTTGCTCTTGCACTACTATTTCGGACACTGCGAGAATCCTTTATTTCTGACACTGCTAGAATCAGCGTCTCCTCCATGGTGCCCGACAACACTAAAAATACTGTGCGACTGCCACAAGGGGGCGTATTCCGACAGTCGTGTCCAAATGTCATGTGCAGTGGAAAGGCGGCTTTATCCTTTAGAGCTGTTACTGCTACAGTGTCTGCTGGATCCATTCTGCTCCCTTCTTTTGAGACAATCCTTCCCAGGTAGCGTACCTCTTCCTTGAACAGTTCACACTTTTTTGGTTTCAACTTCACTCCACATGACCCTAATGCTGCAGGACTTTTCTTACTGCCTCAACATGCTCATCACAAGATTTTGTGAAGACTAGCACGTCGTCCAGGTAAGGAACACAAATGTTGTCTCACAGTCCTTCCAAACATCCTTCCATGAATTGCTGAAATGCCGCTGGAGCGTTCATGAGCCCGAAGGGGATACGGATCCACTCATAAAGGCCCCATGGAGTGCTAAAAGCTGTTAATGGCTGGCTTTCTGGTGTCTGGCAGCACTGATTTTATTGGCTGTCCTGTCCCGAGCTCTGTCTTTCCCACCAAAAGAATGTCATGGTCTGTCACATTTTGGACACTGATTTGGATCACGGGACGACTGCCTTTCTTTAGAGTCAAGAGTGTTTCAATGGGCTCTAACCCGTCAGGGTACTGTGGATTGACAGCTGGTTCAAACAGCATGACACTATCCTGCTTCGTACATGGCGCTCTTACTTGACACTCAACTTGCACAAAAATATGTTTTGGCACGTCAACATGTTTTCTTGTCACCTTAGCACAATACTCGTTTGCACTCTCAGCAGTCACCAAGTTAATGAATGTCTGAATTTTACTGCTTCTTAAATTTGGAAAGGCGCTTCTAACAGTCTTATTCAAGAGCCCTCTAGTCCCATCCCTCTGCCCACTTGCTTCACTCTGTTTCATTACCTGTTCGATTACATGGTATCCAATGATCGGCTTTGACAATGACTGTCCTTTTAGAACAAGCACAGGAATGACTTACTCTTTCATCATGATGGCAGGCGGAGCAAGATTGAAGGTGATTTCAACCCATCCTTTATAGGGAATGCTGGAACCATTGGCTGCGACAAGACTCAGACCGTCAGCGGCCTCCATCACTTCAGTAACATCTCGCACCCTCACTCCAGGTAGGTACTGATCTTTCCATTGTCGATCCACAATGCAAATCTGAGATCCTGTATCCCACAGTGCCTCTGTTTTGTGTCCATTAAGATAACAGGTTACTAAGCATTGTTTACCGACCAGAGAAGTCACAGGCGAATGTTTATTGACTTGACACTCAGAAATTAAATCACACTCAAAAGGGATGACCTCAGGTTGTAAATTAACAGTTTCATTTTTTTTTCATTTGTAGGGGTCGATTTCACTTGCTGGGTTATTCCCTGTCCCGCAGTGGCAACCCTTCCCTGTTTAACTGAGCCCCACCCTGTGTTCGGCGACCTCTCTCTTTGCAACCTGCCAGGAAATGTTCATTGCTTCCACAGTGGTAACAATGGGTGCACAGTTCAGTTGATCTCGCTTGCTGACAATGGAAACACTGCCTTGGCCTTGAGGGACGTGGCTGTCGATGTGGCTGGAAATATTGTGATTGGAGCATTGTCAGGTATGGTTGTGACTCGGCGTGAAACTGTTGTGGATAGAAGCCTTGAGCTGCGTAAGGAGATGGCTGGGTTGGTTGAACATACTGTGCTGGCCTTGAACTTGCATGTTGTTGATATGATTGTGGTGTGAAATGAGGGGCTTGAAATGGATACTGCTGTTGTTCACTTCTTTGTGCCATTGCCCTCCAGCCCTGATTTTGCAGTACCTGATTCCCTTCTGAGGTGGACTGATGGGCTGCTCTTAGATGTGGGACATCACTGTTGACCACTGCACATTGTTGCTGCAGAGGTGAGAGTTGCTGCATTGATTCTTTTATCTGCATGACTTCTTCGCTCAAACTTTTTACTGTGACATCAAATCAATTTTTGGCTGCTTTTGTTTGTTTTTTGACTGCGAAGCTTGTTGACTTGACTGTGTGGCATTCACACTGGCACTTCGCTCACCTTTTCTTTTACTCTGTCTCTCAGCCTCGTGGGAGCATGCTACATTCAACTTCTCCAACAGCGTCTCATCTGTAACTGTGGTGTCTGCCAGATACGGTTGGAGATCACCCTAAATACAGTCATTCTGCAAACCTGTTAACACAGTGTGAAGAAACATATTCTGCACGAGTGCTGGATCATACTTCAAACCTGACTCATCTTCTTGTGACGCAAAGAGAATTTTCTGCCTCAAGTCAAGCACACGGATGAGGAAACTTTGAGGTGTTTCTTTTGGACGCTGTGACTCTGCAATCAGTTGTTTATATAATTTCGTTGCATTCTTTTCTTGGTAGTGGGAACGGAGAATTCGTCTTAACAGCGGTAAAGTCAAATTTGTCTTTCCTTCCAGATAATTGAAGGCCTGGCGTAATAGCCCGAATAACTGCATCAGCGATTTCTTGTTCTTGGTAACACTTATTGAGTCCACTTTCAATTTGACGTGCCAGACTCGAGAAGGTTAATCTATCTCTTTGGCCCGGCTCTCCAATAAAACCCGAAATCTTAAACTCCCGATGCCAAACAGCTGGTATCATTTGTGTCATGAAACACAGGGAGACCCAAATGCGAGAGTAAAAATAAAAAGAAGTTTAATGTCAGGATGGATTCCAACAAGGCACAAGTTCGTGAATGAGGTGGTGGAGAATACAGGAGTATCTTCTCGTGGAAACGATGCAGCTAAACAGCTGATGAAAACTTCACACAGTAAACTAGGAAGTAGCAGTCACAAACGAAACTCATAGTCGATCACATGAGACACAGTTCAGGAAGCCGATAGTCAATCACATGAGACACAGTTCAGGAAGCAGGTAATAGCCACAGAAGATAACATCCACAAGGAAATAGGTTTACAGCAACTCACCACCAGCATTAACACACAGGGAGCTTGAGAGACACAAACGTGGATACTGGACTTAAATAGCCGAGATAATACGACACAGCTGTTGATACTAATGAGCCGACTGGATGATTCCGTCCACATGACCACACAGCTGACGGGTAAGCAAACAGACAGTCACGTTATTAAACACACTCACATACACACACAGACACACAGATCCCTGAACCGTGAAATTACCCCCTCTCTAATGAGCGGCTTCCAGACGCTCCAAAGATAGTTCAGGCAGGAGGTGGAGCGGAGGCAGAACAGGGGGACGGATGGAGGGACAAGAACATGTAGCTATGGAGGACCTGGAGTTTTGGTTCAGGAAGCACTGACAGTTCGTACGACCCCGGTGGGTCAGGAGGCTTAGGTTCAAAAGGCACTGGCGGTTTGTTTGATCCCAGTGGGTCAGGAAGCTTAGGCACAGGAGACACTGACAGTTCGCCTAACCCCAGTGGATCAGGGGGCTTCGGCTCAGGATACACTGGCGGTTTGCTCAACCCCAGTGGGTCAGGGGGCTTAGGCTCAAGGAACACTGGCAGTTCATTTGACCCCATTGGGTCAGGAGGCTTCGGCTCAGGGAGCACTGTCAGTTCGTTCAATACCAGTGGGTCAGGAGGCTTCGGCTCAAGGAGCACTGGCAGTTCGTTCAACTCCAGTGGATCAGGAGGCTTAGGTACAGGAGGCACTGGCAGTTCATTCGACCCCATTGGGTCAGGCGGCTTTAGCTCAGGATGCACTGGCAGATCGTTCGAGCATAGTGGGTCAGAGGGCTTTGGCTCAAGGAACACTGGCAGTTCATTTGACCCCATTGGGTCAGGGGGCTTCGGCTCAGGATGCACTGGCGGTTCGCTTGGCCCCAGTGGGTCAGGAGGCTCAAGCTCAGGATGCACTGGCAGATCATTTGACCCCAGTGGGTCAGAAGGCTTCGGTACAAGAGGCACTGGCAGTTCGTTCAACCACAGTGGGTCAGGGGGCTTTGGCTCA
>CAIGQQ010036980.1:6498567-6521919 GCA_903798035.1 Danio albolineatus | reverse complement strand
TTACTTTTTAAAAAAGTTGTAATTACAAACTTTTTTAAAGTTATGCTCACTTAAAATTAACATGATTTTGACACATATCACTCAGAAGTTGTTAATACATATTATTTTAAGTCAAGATTACTTGAATCTATTAAGTTTAACAACTTAATGCGCTAAAAAGTTGGGATTACTTGTTTAAATATAGTAAGGTGAACAAACTCATTCAGAACAAGTAAACTGCACTTAATTTTATTAGTGAGAACAGCTATTGCTTTTTACAGTGCATGTAGGTACCCAGATCTTGTTTGGTGATAAACAGATTTTAAAGTGGTCACACACAGCCTAATGTAAACAGTACATCCATGGAAGAATAAAAGAACAGACCTTTATAATGTATATAAATGAATTTCCACCACAATTCCTCTCTTTTTATCATTCATTGATAACATAACACTAAATTCATACTATATTAGCTTCTAAAACTACACAGTTCATAATCATTAGGTTAATCGTTTTTAACAGGTTCCTGCACACACCATATACATTAGAGATATTCAACCATTCTTCTTCCCCATTAAGGTTTTTACTTTCCAAAATATCCCCCTTTCCTGGAAGGCGGGCTAAACACTGAATAATCACTGTTATTGCGCTCCCAACCGAAGTCGGACCCTCAGTCACCCCCAGAGGTTCAAACCACAGAAATTGCATGTTAATTTTACACTACTGCTATTTCATACACCTAGTAAATTCTGTTAAACATTGATTCAATTAGTTACAAATCACTAATATTCTAAATCATTAGTTCATCATCAATAACATCATCCACAAACATAGGAACACGTTGCTGTTACTGTACCCTTAAACATACATCACATTTACATTCTTCCCTCAATTATCATGTAAATTGTCACTCTTTTAAGATTAATTACAGAACATATTAACTCATGCAAATGCTGTTTTGTTTTTGTTCGGATAGACCCAATATACACATAAGCAAGCAAATAGTCATTTTTACACCTGAAATAGTCAAATCTTTGTAAAATTCTCCAATTAAGTAACAGCCTTCACCTAATTTTTTACTCTTAATTAATTTACAGTTTTTCCATATCTACATAGCTGTCGCTATCATCAAAGTCATACTCAAAATCATCATCCACGTCAATGTTCATTCCCTCTTCATTAACAGTTATCCTTACCATCTGATGTGATGTTGACGCTGTAATCAATCTACTCACTGATCATGATACAAATCTAAATATACATGCCAGACAACATAATATCATTAGACCTATTCCTAATATAGAGAACACAACATTACAGGCCCAATACATCCAGTCTTCCCATTTGAATGACAATCAATCTAGCCATGAACTGCTAGCTCTTTTTGGCAGTTTTACGGCCATTTTCATGTGGTCCACAATGTCTGTAATATTTTGGTTGTAATCAGGTTAATGAAAACAACAGAACACTCAGTGATAATAATAGCAACAACAATGTGGTTTGTCTCAATCCACACATTCCAGGCAACGAACTTTTTCATCCATCTTCAGATTTAATCTGGTCGTCAAGCACAGCTGTTCACCTCACTTTTGGTCGCTTTCTCCCCCAGTCTGTATCTTGCTTTGGTGTTAAACTCAGAAGTTACTGTTTCACACACCTCTTGACTTTGCTGTTGTTTCTCCGCAGCTGTGACCTTGCTTCACTAAGATAGCATCTCGCTCTTTTGCTCAGACAGATTCAGAGCCCCTCTTTCTCTCCTACTGCCTCATTGTATCCTCCTCAGATGATGGAACCCCTTCTGCGATGGCTAGCTTTCACCAACATCGATCTTTCCGCAACCTTCACCACTGTTTCAGTAGTCAGTAGCACTTGGAATCAACCCAACCAATGTTTCGCTCTCCAGCTCGTTCTCCCTTAGGTCCCTCATCACCACGAAATCGCCAGGCCTCAAACTGTGCAGCGGCCTCTCTGCGGCCTTCCCCTGTGCAGCTTTAACCTGTACACAGACATAAGACAACAGAGAAGACATTGATACACAATAATTCAACATGTCATTTTCACACACATCCGTTGAAGGCAACTGCTGTTTTCCGCCATTCACACCTACACGCTGTGGTTTGCCAAATTTTAAACAGACTAAAATTCATTTTTGGTCTTTTTCTCATTCTCATATACATCAAGACTATTGGTAGAGCTTTAACCTATGTAAGGCTTGTGTCTTCACAATATTTTGCCAATTTGTTTTTCAGTGTACCATTTTCTCTTTCAACAGCTCCACCTGAAATCTGGATGGTAACTGCAGTATGTTCTCAAATCATTTCCCAAAAACTGACCCACTTGTTTCATTCCATCATTAACAAAATGAGTACAGTCTCTCAACTTATTCCCCATCTCGGGACAATCTCGGTCAGTAACGCTTTTGCCAATTTGTGTATTTCAAATTACACATCGTCTACAAAAATTGTCCGCAAATGTGATAAATCCTCTTATGAACCACAGTTCTGTCATTTGCGCAGCTATTGCTGTTTTTGATGCATGATCTTTACCATGAATTAATTTCACATAGTGTTGGAAAAAATGTTTTGGTAAACAAGCCTTGCCCTCAACTCTCTTCCACACATTTCACTTATCACTCAGCCAGACTGTCTCCACTTGTTTTTCTTCAGTCCAGTCGCAAATGTTTACATCTCCTGTAAGGAAGAACAGATATTGTTGTTATTGTCAGCAGATAGCAAAGTACATTCAGAGCTGTCCTCGTCTCGGGACGCTGCGACTTGCGCTGCTGCGTCTCCCCTCGAGTTACCTGCACATACAAAATTTTTGTTGTTAGTGTGCGCTGCGCATTTGCAAATGGCCAGTTTGCTAGGTAGTAAAAGTGCAGCCACTGTAGGTGCACCTAAAGGAGCATGGAGTATTGGTCGACCATCAGATTTCAGAAAATTTCTGTGTTTCCACAAAGCTTCAAAATCATGAGCTACCCCAAAGGCATATCTTGAATCAGTATAAATTGTGACTTCTTTTTCTGCCATCAATTTATAAGCTCTGTCAAATCCACAAGCTCTACGGCTTGTGCAGAATAGTGCCCTGGCAGCTTCCCAGAGACCACCCCTCAAATTCACTTGTCACTTCGTAGCCAACCTTATTCTGGCATGTTTGTGGATCTTTAAATGCCGAACCATCCACAAAGAGGACATTTTCACAATTTTCGAGTGGCTCATCAGAGGTCAGGTCGTGGTGTACACACCTGATCAAGTGTTGTTATGCAACAATGGTGTTCTTCTCCATCTTCCTCAGTAGGAAGAAGAGTAGCAGCGTTTAACCCTGTACATCGCTTAACAGTCACGTTTGGCATATCTAGCAAGATAGTGTGATATCATGGACACTGCGTGCGGCACCATCAGTATCAAATCAGCATAACCAACAAAATCTCTCAAAGCCATAACAGCTTTTAACTGCTCATAACGGCTTCCTGCTTTGCTACTGTTCGGACGTCTTTTGCTAATGCTCCGCTCTTTGCACTCTTGCTTTTTATTTAATACTCTAATTTTAACCCGGATCTATCAGCACAGTGCTCAAACAACACAGCTTGAAGATCAACATCGAATCTACAAACTTTCTGGAATACAACTTTACCAACAAGTGGGGAATTATCATCTAAACAATCCTCCCGCTACCAGCTGCTTACATTCCTAAGACGGGAAAACACGGCTGTGAAAATGCCTCTGGATCGGATTAATTCAGGATCTCTCTGCTCCACTCACTGCCACAGACTTCTACAAAAGATTGCAGTTCTTGAAACAAAGTTACTTGCGATTCGACCAGAACTGCCGGATCAAAAAAGATCGCTTCACTGTGGACCGTCACAGCATACAGCCAGTGAGTCCCGTAAATCTACTCCAGCTACTGTTTTAAGCCCAGAAAAACAGAGTGAAACTGTTGAAAATGAACATGATAACAAATGGAATAAACAAGGTGCGAGACCAAAGGGTACTCGCGGGGTCAGATCATACGCTGCTGCATTAGCGTACTCTACCCCAAATACAGCTCGGACTCAAATACAGCTTCAGAACAGATATGGAGTTTTGGGTAATATGGGTGAAGAATCCCCAAATGCAGTCAGACAGAGATCGTATGATTCAGCAGCTAATTCTTCAAGGAGCAGAGGCTCAAAGCCGACTAGACAGCGGCATTCTGCACCGATCGCAGCCGAGATAAGAACACTAGTGGTAGGAGATTCAATAATCAGGAATTTCAGGAGCAGAGCTACAATGACATACTGCTTCCCTCATGCAACAGTTTCTGATGTAAACAAAGAACTTGAAGAAATTCTGAAAAAGCACAAGATTGCAAAACGGATTATCATCCATGTGGGGAAGAATGATATTCGGAAGGAGTGATATTTTCACGACTTCTTGGCCTAAATGTATGGCTGCAGAAAACATGCAACAGGAAAGGTCTGAATTACATTGACAACTTCAATCTCTTCTGGAACCAAAGAGAACTATTTACATCGGACGGCCTTCATCCAAACAAACTTGGTTCAAAGGTGCTAAAGGACAATATCTATTTCTCCCTTCATCATCCATCGACTGTGTGTGCCACTGAACTCAACCCAAATGGCACCCACACACCTAGCAAATGTCAGGATGACCACAGGACTTCGAATCAGCTCCTGAGTGGACTTGGGGCTGATGCATTACACAAGGACATTGATAACAACATGCAGCCAAAACAACCACTGTTGATAGAGACACTGCCACCTGCGCCCTGCACACTGAGCCCAACACAGACTGACTGTGATCCATCAGACCAGCAGCAAGTCTCAGTGTTCAACAATGATCCTCAGGAAAACAGCCAGGAAAATATATTTCCAGACTCTCCAGACCCACAACCTCTGCCACCTCTGTCACCAGACACGCTCTCACTGTCACCTTGCTCGCCTCACTTGGACTTTTCTAAAAAGATGGAGGAACTGGTGTTTGCTGGAACTAAACTTTTACACTCCTTTGCCGCAAGCCCCCAGTTATCACCCAAAAAGCGGCATGCTCCACAACCACCCTCCGGAAGAACCCTCCGATCACACCACCAGGGCTCAAACAGCACCCCATCTTCAGCTGGTGAACACAACAGCTGTTATTGATGTATGTCGTGTGCCTGCTTAGATACCAATATCTTTATCAAATGTTTACAGAACAAGCAGGAACCCTGTGTGCCTGTAGCTTTCTCTACGCAGATATGTGTTTTATTACGAGATAGAAAACCAAAGGCCTCGATTAAATGTAGATCTGAGACTACAGTAGAGAAAACAGCTACAACAGTTAAGTTAGCCCTTTTAAACATCCGATCACTTAACAATAGGTGACTTCTAGTCAATGATTTTATCAGCACAGATTGCCTTGATTTTATGCTTTTAAATAAAACTTGGCTCGATGACAGTTGTAGCGCAGCAGTCCTGAATGAAGCAGCTCCTTTAAACTTTGATTATTTGAGTGTTTGCAGAGCTAATAGGAGAGGTGGAGGCATTGTTGCCCTGTTTAAAGATGTTTATGAGTGTAAACAAGTGTCATTTGGTGATTATTTGTTCTTTGAATATTTGAGTATAGCACTAAAGGGTGCTCCACGCATTTTACTGATCATTATCTACAGACCTCCAAAATATTCTCCTACTTTTATTGATGATTTTACAGAGCTGTTATCAGTAGTAACCTCTGAATTTGACTGTTTTACTATTGCTGGGGATTTTAATATTCCCATTGATAATCCAGAAATCAATGCTACAAAAGAACTTATGACTGTTTTTAACACTTTTGATCTGACTCAGCATGTTCAAGGACCCACACACAATCGTGGACACACTCTTGATCTACTTATAACTAAGGGTTTACACATTTCATCGACTGTTGTTAAAGATGTGGCACTATCTGATCATTTCTGTATTTTCTTTGATGTATTGATCACTTCAGCCATTGAAGACAGATCTGTCTCTATCAGAAAGAGAAGCATAAATGAGAACACTAGTGAGCAGTTTATGAAGGCCATATCACTAACACCAAGCATATCTGCAGACTCTGTCGATTCTCTCCTTGATTTGTTTAACTCTAAAGTTAAGAATGTCATAGATGACATTGCTCCTGTTAAAGTCAGGAAGAGAGCTCAGTTCTTTACTGATAAGATCAATAATATCAGAAAGGCTATCAGCTCATCCAATCAGCCAAGCTGTGTCGACGTCAGACAATCTTAACCACAACTTAAGAAATCAGGCATTATGTCTGATTTCATGGCAATTGATGGCAAAATCTTAGTAGAGATTGTGAAAATTATGAGAACATCAACCTGCGGTCTTGACACGCTCCCCACATCATTCTTTAAAACTGTGTTTAACTGTTTAGAAATGGATCTTCTGAAAGTGGTGAATGCTTCACTTCTCTCAGGGATTTTTCCAAACTCACTTAAAACTGCAGTTGTTAAACCCCTCCTGAAAAAGAGCAACCTGGATAACACTCTACTGAGCAACTACTGGCCAATCTCAAATCTCCCTTTCATTGGCAAAATCATTGAAAAGGTTGTTTTTAACCAGATTAACAAGTTCTTAAGCTTGAAAGGGTGTTTAGACAATTTTCAATCTGGTTTCAGAACACATTACAGTACAGAGAGCGCCCTTATAAAGATAATCAATGATATACGCCTAAATACAGATTCAGGCAAACTAACAGTGCTGGTATTGCTTGATCTCAGTGCTGCATTCGACACTGTCGATCACAGCATACTTCTGGATAGGCTGGAGAACTGGGTTGGGCTGTCTGGAATGGTCCTCAAATGGTTCGGATCGTACCTTGAAGGGAGAGGTTACTATGTCAGTATAGGTGACCATAGGTCGAGGTGGACACCCATGACATGTGGAGTCCCACAAGGCTCAATTCTGGCACCTCTCCTGTTCAACCTTTATATGCTCCCTCTGAGCCAAATAATGAGAAAGAACCAAATCTCCTATTACAGCTATGCTGATGACACTCAGATCTACATAGCCTTACTGCCTAATGACTACAGCCCCATTGACACCCTCTGCCAATGCATTGATGAAATTAACAATTGGATGTGCCAAAACTTTCTTCAGTTAAACAAAGAGAAAACTGAAGTCATTGCATTTGGGAAGAGAGATGAGTTCTCAAGGTGAATGTGTACCTTGGCGCTAAGGCTCATACAACAAAAAATAAGGTCAAGAATCTTGGTGTGACTCTGGAGTCAGATCTTAGTTTCAACGGTCATGTCAAAGCAGTAACTAAATCAGCATACTATCATCTCAAAAACATAGCAAGAATTAGATGCTTTGTTTCCAGTGAAGACTTAGAGAAACTTGTTCATGCTTTCATCAGCAGCAGGGTGGATTACTGTAATGGCCTCCTCACTGGCCTTCCCAAAAAGACAGTCAGACAGTTGCAGCTCATCCAGAACGCTGCGGCCAGGATTCTGACCAGAACCAGGAAATCAGAGCACATCACACCTGTCCTCAGGTCTTTACACTGGCTCCCAGTTACATTCAGAATAGATTTTAAAGTATTATTACTTGTCTATAAATCACTAAATGGCCTAGGACCTCAATACATTACAGATATGCTTACTGAATACAAACCTAATAGATCACTCAGATCTTTAGGATCATATAAACTAGAAATTCCAAGAGTTCAGTCAAAGCAGGGTGAATCTGCTTTCAGCTATTACGCCCCCCGCTGCTGGAATCAGCTTCCAGAAATGATCAGATGTGCTCCAACATTAGGCACATTCAAATCAAGACTGAAAACACATCTGTTTAGCTGTGCCTTTACTGAATGAGCACTGTGCTACGTCCGACAGATCGCACTATTGTGTCTTTCTTTTCTTTTCATTCTTTTATAACTTATCTTAACTCATTTTATCTGTTTTTATCAGTTTTTTTTATTATTTTATTTTCTTATACTTCAATTTTATTTCTGTTTATGTAAAGCACTTTGAATTGCCACTGTGTATGAAATGTGCTATATAAATAAACTTGCCTTGCCTTTTTCAGCAGCCACCACAGCTCTTAAGCAACATGGCAGGCCTGCTGCTACAGGGTCAAGTTTGCTCAAAGTAGGCCACAGGTCACAGTCTACCACCATGGTCCTGTAGGAGTAATGATGTCATAAACCCACTCCTCCATCTACCATCTGAACAAACGGTTTTGTCGGGATAGGTAATCCCAGTGCAAAAGCTTCAGCCATTTGTAAATTTCTTGTTTACAAATGCCTGCTCTGCCTCTGTTGTCCATTGTAATCTGTCAGTAGATTTCATCCCCTTCCCTAAAGCTAGGGCTCTCAGGGGCTGTTCCAAATTGCATAATTTGGAATGAGATTTGCTGTGTGGAGTAATGACATGTCACAAAAATGTTACTTTCTGTTTGACAAATTGCCGTTTGATTAAACTGACCTTGTGACCCTCCGCAGCTAAGTGCTTCAGGAGAGACACAGTGTGACTCACACAAGTCTCACACACAAGTTTTTTTTTTTATCACAGATCAATAAATCGTTAACATATTGCAAAATAACAGCACCAGCTGTCATAGTCAAAGGCTCCATACTTTTCAACAGGGCCTCATTATAGACAGTTAATAGGATGCAAAACCCTGACACAAACGTGTAAAAGTGTAGCCTTTGTCATTTAAAATTAAATGCAAACCAAAAACTGGCTATCTTTGTCCACTGGCATGCTGGAAAATGCATTTGCCAGATCAACCACAAAATACAATTGTGATTTTTTTCAGGAATTTGTGACAAAATCAAGTATGGGTTAGGAACCAATGGAGCTCTTTGCTTGACAGCTGCATTTACTGCTTGAAAATCTTGTACGAAATGCCATTCTGTTGGCATTTCATTATCCTTTATCTTTTTTTTTTCTTTTTCTTTTTTCTTTAAAGAGGACAAATAGGTGTGCGGAATTGTTGCATGGGACAATAACACCTTGCTCCAGTAAAGCTTTAAATACTGCAGTGATGCCATCAATGGCTTCTTCCTTCAAAATAATCTAATGATTATGATTATGCCTATGATCAGATTTGGAAGTGATTGTCACTGGATCACAACCTTTAATTAAACCCATTTTATGTTTACTTTTAGCCCACAATTCATTTGGCACTTCTGCTAAGGCCAGGTGAATGTCTACTGCATTAAAATCAGCCATGCAATTTTCACACAAAGTTTGTCAATAGCAGTTATAGTTCTTAATACAGCTATTTCATTCATGCAGTCACACCTAAACGCTTTCAAGTGTTCGCTTTATTCTACCCCTACTTTCTTTCCTCCCTGTCTGCTTCTTCAACACAATTTCACAAACTGGTGAAACAGAACTGGTCAGACCAAGACTTATGTTTGGCCTTACAGACTGATAAGTGATACAGCCTGTTCTAACATGAGATAAAGTGAACGCTGCTTTTTTCTCAGAGACACAGAAATCACACAAACTTTCTTTCCGCTACATCTTTTCTAAAATCAAAGTTTCATCCACCTGTGCCTCAACCCAAGCTTTCTCAAATTCCTTGTCTGTTTCAATTACGACATGTGACGTGCAATACAGTTCACCAGGAGACATTATATCAATGTCGAAAGGTTTTACTTGTTCTTTAGCCAATTAGCAAATTAAATCAGCCCATGCTTTGTTTTCAATCAGCCACTTATAGGCCCACTGTGCTGTCTGTGATTCAAACAGCAAACAACAAAACTCCTCCCCTTTTTCCACTCTCAATCCAGAAAAATCTGCTGTTAGAACTAGGTTTAATTTACAGAAAATATCCCTTCCCAGCAATGGAACTGGACATTTTGGTGAACAAACAAACACGTTTAAAGACTTTTGCCCCCCTCTGTCTCACAGGTCAGCGGAGCTGTAAATCGCTCAACAACTGTATAACCAGATGCAGACAGAGACTCGTGAAATTTGTTTGTCAAAGGCATTACACACTGCAGGTCACATGGTCGTATGCAGGATCTGCTGGCTCCACTATCAGCAAGAAACTCAATCAAAGTTTTCTCAATCAACATACAATATCTTGGCACATTCAAAAATGCTTCATTATATATATAAAAAAAAAAAAAACAATGCCATTCCATCAGGAAAATCATTCAAAATCAAACATTACTGTGATCAAAATTACAGTGGGAAATGCAAGCTTTTTCTTCATTGCAGATAGCAGAACAGATATAAGTGTATGTGTTTGTGTGTATAAAAATGTGTCTGCATTTAAACTTGTTGGTAAAAAATGTTCACTTCCCTTTACCCCTCCGTTCTGCTATTCCCTCTCCGCACATCAGCTCCTTGATGTTGGTTTGCGCTCTTCGGGTCAATCCTTTGACCAAAGTCCATCTCGGTGGCAAGCGCAGACAATTGGTACAGTTTCTCGTCACATGCACCACAGGCTCTGCAAGTTTCATCGCCACCTGCCACATTCCAGTTTCCCCATCTTCTGGTATCTTTGTCACCCTTGACACCTTTGTCGCCTTTGAACTTGCAGTATCTTGGGTTTTCTGGTCTTGATGCTGTTCATACAAGGGCCACAAGTAGCTCCTTTTCTGCTTTCTTCTTGCCTTGCTCTTGCTTCGCTGTCAGCTTGCCTTCAGCATGTTGAGCACACAGCAGAATGTCTGTTAAATGTCCGTTTCTCAAGTTCAAACAGATGTCCTCAGCTCGCTTGAGGTGGGGATTTCGTTGGTGCGGTCTGTCTTCTGAGAGGGCAGCAGTCGAGGTCTGGGTCAGTTGTCAGGGCTCACAGCTCGACCACAGGATAGTGATGATACGGCGGAACATGTAGAAACAGATTTATAAAAAGGGTTAGCAGGGCTAATCAGTCTTTCATTCACACTCTCACATTTTTCATTCGCTATTTTCTTCACCTCATCTCCCCCATTCTTTTCCCTACATGCCAACTGCCTTTGCAGCATTTTTCTCTGTCTCTTATCTGCCTCCCTCAGCCAACAATCAACAGTGTCTCCATACAACACAAACACATGCTTTCTACAACAACCTCTCCTGACTTTCTGACTCCAACACCGTGTTTAACCTGGTAACACTCAACGCTCCATTCCCCGTAAAGTTGTCATATTTCATTAATTTTCCTATATTTGCATGCCTTTTTCTCCATATAATTTTCCCATATTCCAAAACACCGATGTATTATATTTTCTCACTTACTTTGGGACTTCCCCATACTGGCCACTACCCCTCTCTTTGGACTTTTTCGGTACCTATTAATCTGTCGGCCGTCTCCGACAGATTTCAACTTTTCACCTAAAATCGAGAAGTTAAGCTATCCAGCTCCAGTTGCGCACCCCCCAATTTCAACCTCCTTGCGGAAGTAAATCGCACGGCCGCTGATTTCAACCCCCTCCCGGTAGTAAATCGCAGTTTGCTAGCTACACCCAAATAAAAGGTCTTAATCTTAGTGGGGCGCCAGGTCTCACTTATTTACAGATTTGATCTTAGCCAAACGCCAGATCTCACCCGCAGAAAGTCTTGATCCCCGCCTGATGTCAGATCTCACTTATGGATTTATGCTGCTATCCCACAGAGAATTATCTGCCAGTATGGTGACGGCCCAAATCACAGTGTAAAATCTTTTTAACTGCCCAATTAAGTACCCAAAACTGTTCAATTTTCCCTTAGTATAAACAATTGTCTCTTACCAGAGAGTTTGGATGCCACTTGAGTTCCTTTTCCCAGATGTCAGTGGGGTTCCTCTCCGGGCCCGGCAGTCGGTCCCTCAACCCTCAACACATGGGGCAGGGCTGTGACACAAAGTCCCAGGATGATCAGTCACCGTCCGCAGGGTCCAAAAAAAATTCTCCAAGACATCCCACTATTCTGACACCAAATTGTAGTGGCTATTTTCTTTAAGGAGGCTCTCTCAGTGGTCAAGAAGACAAATTCTTACCCAAAGTGTCTTTTAAAGTTTTATTCTTTGCAAAGAAGGTCAGACAGTCATACAGCAACGCAAGTTTCTGCAGAGTGTGAGACACCGAAACAAAGTGTGTTCTCTTTTTATCTAGTTTGCTAAGCTCACTAGGTCATGAATGACATACAGTATGAATCACAGTTACATCAACGCACAAATTTAACCTTTGATTGTCTATATTTCAGTCTTAACTACCACCTAAACATATAGCTTGTTAAATGATCATGTAGGTACCCAGATCTTGTTTGGTGATAAACAGATTTTAAAGTGGTCACACACAGCCTAATGTAAACAGTACATCCATGGAAGAATAAAAGAACAGACCTTTATAATGTATATAAATGAATTTCCACCACACTAGCCAGCCTGAAGGAAAGATGTGGGACCACGCACTTGTGAATCCATCACTTGCAGTAGTCATTGTAATGGGCTGGTGAAACACTGGGCTGTGGTAGAAAGAGCTTGACTTAAGGTACAGACAGTTAGATAGTTGGGCTAAGAGTAGGCTTCAGATCTCAACTTCTTGAGCTTAGCCGCTGTGTGTTGGAGTTCCCCTTAAGTCAGTCACTCTCAGTTATGTCTAAAAGCAGTCCAAAAAAGTTTAAAAGAGCAGATTTACTAAGGGGGCAACATGTTGGCTGGCACGTCTTTTTCAAGATGTTTTATTAACCAGCATTTCTGTATGCATTGTTTCCCTGTCACCAGATTAAGGTCACGTTCACTGTATCCCGTGTCATTTGATGAACTGAGATCGTAGCTCGCACTTGTAAAAGCCTGCCATTGGTACCCCTGCAAGTTCTTGACCACACAGGCAGGCCTAAGCATTACAGTAGGAGCTAATTTGTGTGTGTAATATATCTATCAAGTCAGAATTATTAGCCCCTGATTATATTTTTCCCCCAATGTCTGTTTAACGGAGAGATTTTTTTTCAACACATTTCTAAATAATAGTTTTAATAACCCAGTTCTAAAAACGGATTTATTTTATCTTTGCCATGATGACAGTAAATGATATTTTACTTGATATTTTTCAAGACCCTTCTGTAAAGCTTAAAGTGACTTTTATAGGCTTAACTAGGTTAATTAGGTTAACTAGGCAGGTTAGGGTAATCAAGTTATTGTATAACGATGGTTTGTTCTGCAGACTATCAAAAAAATATTTTTTAATAAAGACTGCTTTTATTCTAGCTGAAATAAAACAAGTAAGACTTTCTCCAGAAGAAAAATATATTATCAGACATTCATTCATTCATTTTCTTGTCAACTTAGTCCCTTTATTAATCTGGGGCCCTTCCAGCCGCAACCCATCTCTGGGAAACATCAATACACACACATTCACACTCATTCACTACGGACAATTTAGCTTACCCAATTCACCGGTACCACGTCTTTGGATTTGTGGGGGAAACCGGAGGACCCGGAGGAAACCCACGCAACGACAGGGAGAACATGCAAACTCCACACAGAAATGCCAACTGACCCAGCCGGGGCTCGAACCAGCGACCTTCTTACTGTGAGGCGAACGTGCTACTCACTACGCCACCGTGGCGCCATTATCAGACATACTGTGCGAATTTCCTTACTCTGTTAAACATCATTTGGGAAATAGATATAAAATCAGCAATGGAAACACAGTCATGACATCCATTTTAACCGCTTCCAGAACCCATGCTCTAAGTGCATTATTAGATGCTTCACACGTGGCTGGCTTGACAGCAGTGGAGGATGATTCAACATGATGAATCAAGAATTTCCTTTTTTTTAATTTGTTACATATGGTTATAAAGCTGTACTTTTTACTCAGTGTCTGTATTACTTTTTAGCTATTTTCACCCATGCTTATACAGATTTTGAGACTGAGTTCTTTTTCCCCCACTCAATTTTTAATTCTAAAAATAGAAACCGCAATGACAAGAGATTTTTTCTATTCTCAGTTTCTTTAATTAAAATATCAGAACAGTCTACAATGAGTCTGAGCAAGCCTTGCCTGAAATTTCACCTAAACACAACACAATTCACCTGTGTCTCAACAGCCACAATAATATTTTTTCAAAATATCAGCAAATACAAGCAATGAGAAGGAAAATAAATCAAATCAAATCAAGCACCATTTTTGTACAGCCAGACTTTAAAGGGATGCAAAAATACATGACAGACAAACTGCAGAGCTGAAGTTTCTGTTGAAAAGTTATTTTTATGCATTTATAGAATCTTCTACACAGTTGTCCTTTGTTTCCTGTATTTTCCTCAGAGATGGAATTTTCTTCTGCTGGAGTCCATCTCATGGCGCTGAAACATAATGCAGAAGTTAATGCATGACAAACACATAGTATTAAATTACTGACAAATAATAATCATTAAAGAACCAATGCAGGGCTCCAGATTTGGACAGGTTATATATTAAGTGGAAAAGTATGTTTTGTTTTTAATAAACGAACTAGATTTATGTGCAAAACTGAAGTATCCCATAAAACATCTGCAACGTCAAAGAGAACAAAAACGTCACTTACTGAAAAATGGGTACTGAATATGAAAAATGGAATTTTCAATGGTAGGATAAGCCACTATGACACCTTTTTTGTTATAATAAATTACTTGTGTCTCAGAAGATGAAACACAATGAACTTGTAGAAACTTTAGAAGGCCCGAGATCACTCTTTGGGAACGCAGTAGCTCAACGCAGTTCTGAAAGTTAATAATAATCGAACCACTTTTTTTTTTCTTTTCTTTTTTTTTTTTAGAATGACCAAAACAACATTTTAGATCAGTGTTTCACACAGGTTTCAAATATACTTGCGTTGGTAGCCGGATTAAAACACACCTTTTACACACAGCACATTAATGGTCAACTACATGTGACAAAAAAAAAGTGACTTTTTATTGTTTTATAGTCATTTTACTCCGCCTCAAGTTTCTTTCTCATGGTTTATTGGCATGACATTTTGTACAGAATTGCCAATGCATATATAAAATGTATAAAGAATGTATCAAGTATGTAATATATTAACATCATCAAATTAATTAAATATACTGCAAATGAGAAAGAAATAAAAACAGACAACATCTCTAAAACACTACAATAATTACAAGAATGAAAAGCGTAGATTATTTAAATAAGACAAATTAGTTGATTAACCATTACTAAAGGTATACAAATATTTTGCAGCCAGTTTAGATGTCATTTTGTCCTCTGAGTATGTAGTAATGTTTTGCTGAGTCATTTATATTAAAGAATGTAGTATTTAATGTTTCTTTCGCTCTTGTGGCTGTGTGAGCTGTCAGCTGCAAAGCCACGTGAAAGGATTGAATTAAAAAATGCATCCAATTAATGACAACTTTAGAAAGCAAAAACTGGACATTCGGAGATTTAGAAACCCAGGCCAGTTGGAATTTTTAAGTCCTAAAAAGGCACATTCCTGTGGATCTGCAGAGCCCATTAGATTGTCGGTGGAAGTGTTGACAGTCCACAAGCACATAGAACGAACAGTACAAAATGTGTATGGTTAAGTGAAGATTTTCCACTAGTTAACTAGTGACGTTTGGTTATCTTGGGCAGATATAAAAAATAAACAAATAAAGTCTAATAGGATGATGATAATAATAATAATCAAAAAATTTTGGATAACTGTTCTGTTTATATATATATATATATATATATATATATATATATATATATATATATATATAATAAAACTGATAATGTTTCAAATATATTAAAGGGACAAAGTAATACTATTAGTAAAACTAATACTATTACTGTACTGACACTAAAAGTCATAGTGAAGCCATGGTGTTAACAATTATTACAGAAACTGTAACTTTCTCATCTTAAGCTACTGTCAACTGTGTTCTTAGCTGACAAAAATTCTAATGTCTTTAATACACTACAAATGCAGCAACACCAAAACAGTGCTGGTGCAAGCATCTGAACATAATGCCATCAAACGTAGATACTCTCAAAATGTTAGTCCAGAACCCTTCAAAGTTCCTCAAAAGTAAGATTACAGATTCAGAACTGACCTTGTGAACCCACTCGTATTCCCCAAATTTTGAGTCAAATGTTCCTTTCTGTAAGGAGCGAAGTTTAAGGGTGAAGCGAGGTCCTAGTTCTTGTATGCCCACTTTCTTTTCATTCTTGAAGATATACC
The DNA here is from genome assembly GCA_903798035.1 of Danio albolineatus. Taxonomy (NCBI): domain Eukaryota; kingdom Metazoa; phylum Chordata; class Actinopteri; order Cypriniformes; family Danionidae; genus Danio; species Danio albolineatus. The sequence goes on along the minus strand of CAIGQQ010036980.1, from coordinate 6,505,839 downwards.
TAATGGATGAACAAGTTTATTCAGTCACATAAAAACACATTTCACCCTGTTCAAATACTAGTAAATGCTAAATATAAGCACATTTACAGAATAATTGGTCACACTTGACAGGAAGGTTTATGTAATGTTAGTAAATATATTCTTAACAATAGATACGAATGAACAATATTTGCACTGCATTTAATCATAATTCAACATTTACTAATACACTATACAGGGTTCTTGCACCATTTTAAAAGTAAAATTTAATGCTTTTTAAGACCTTTTTAAGACCTCAACAAATATAATTTAAAAATTTCACAATTTCTTTGGAATAGGTTACTCAATTGAGGCCTCCTACAATGGAAATCAAAACTTTTAAGTTTTCCATTTGGTATCAATTATGTGCAATGTGTAAACTCGGTAAGTTAACGTTTAATGACTTTTATGAGAGAAACCTTTTGTTTTGAAACATCCCAAATTCTCCTCAAAACATGTTGAATCTCTCTTCTCAATTTCATTGTCTAGGTCCACCAACTCCCCTCTCTTTTCCTTGCATCTTTTTCTAATGGAATTCGATTTAGCGATAAGTTCTTCCATCTTGGTCCCTGCTGTATTCTGTGTACGTGTATGCATGTATGTATGTATGTATGTATGTATGTATATATACATACATACATACACACACATATATAAAATATGTATACAGGGAGTGCAGAATTATTAGGCAAATGAGTATTTTGACCACATCATCCTCTTTATGCATGTTGTAAGCTGTATAGGCTCGAAAGCCTACTATCAATTAAGCATATTAGGTGATGTGCATCTCTGTAATGAGAAGGGGTGTGGTGTAATGACATCAACACCCTATATCAGGTGTGCATAATTATTAGGCAACTTCCTTTCTTTTGCCAAAATGGGTCAAAAGAAGGACTTGACAGGCTCCGAAAAGTCAAAAACTGTGCGATATCTTGCAGAGGGATGCAGCACTCTTAAAATTGCCAAGCTTCTGAAGCGTGATGATCGAACAATTAAGCGTTTCATTCAAAATAGTCAACAGGGTCGCAAGAAGCGTGTGGAAAAAACAAGGCGCAAAATAACTGCCCATGAACTGAGAAAAGTCAAGCGTGCAGCTGCCAAGATGCCACTTGCCACCAGTTTTGCCATATTTGAGAGCTGCAACATCACTGGAGTGCCCAAAAGTACAAGGTGTGCAATACTCAGAGACATGGCCAAGGTAAGAAAGGCTGAAAAACAACCACCACTGAACAAGACACACAAGCTGAAACGTCAAGACTGAGCCAGAAATATCTCAAGACTGATTTTTCTAAGGTTTTATGGACTGATGAAATGAGAGTGAGTCTTGATGGGCCAGATGGATGGGCCCGTGGCTGGATTGGTAAAGGGCAGAGAGCTCCATCCGACTTAGACGCCAGCAAGGTGGAGGTGGAGTAGTGGTTTGGGCTGGTATCATCAAAGATAGGCTTGTGAGGCCTTTTCGGGTTGAGGATGGAGTCAAGCTCAACTCCCAGTCCTACTGCCAGTTTCTGGAAGACACCTTCCTCAAGCAGTGGTACAGGAAGAAGTCTGCATCTTTCAAGAAAAACATGATTTTCATGCAGGACAATGCTCCATCATAGCGTCCAAGTACTCCACAGCATGGCTGGCAAGAAGGATTTAAAAGAAGAAAAACTAATGACATGGCCTCCTTGTTCACCTGATCTTAACCCCATAGAGAACCTGTGGTCCATCATTAAATGTGAGATTTACAAGGAGGGAAAACAGTACACCTCTCTGAACAGTGTCTGGGAGGCTGTGGTTGCTGCTGCACGCAATGTTGATGGTGAACAGATCAAAACACTGACAGTATCCATGGATGACAGGCTTTTGAGTGTCCTTGCAAAGAAAGGTGGCTATACTGGTCACTGATTTGTTTTAGTTTTGTTTTTGAATGTCAGAAATGTATATTTGTGAATGTTGAGATGTTATATTGGTTTCACTGGTAAAAAATAAATAATTGAAATGGGTATTTATTTGTTTTTTGTTAAGTTGCCTAATAATTATGCACAGTTTTATGCAATTAATTGTCACCTGCACACACGGATATCCTCCTAAAATAGCTAAAAATAAAACTAAAAACTACTTCCAAAAATATTTAGCTTTGATATTAATGAGTTTTTTGGGTTCATTGAGAACATGGTCGTTGTTCAATAATAAAATTAATCCTCAAAAATACAACTTGCCTAATAATTCTGCACTCCCTGTATATATACACACACATACACTACACTGCATTCAGAGAATAATATCTTTATTCTGGGATTATCAATCTTAATAAATAAACTTTGCATATGAAGTAAATTAAATCTCAAAGCATTTACTAGGGTACTGGTGCTTTTCAAACTGGGTCTAGCAATGCCCCTGTGCTATGCACTTTAAACGCAGCAAGTAATATGTGAATGTATACACATGCATTATAATTTTGGCTCTGGGGAGAGGGGGGCGTGAGTGAAATTGGCCAAACTGGGGGGACGTGTCCTAAAAGTTTGAACACCCCTGGTATGGAGAATTCACAGTACCTCTGACTTTTGGCTGTCTGGCCGTGAAGTGAAACGTGTTATAGCCGACTGTGAGGTGGCGTCTGAACTAGTAACATCGTTAGGTCGAGCTGCAAACAATGTAAGGATTAACCTGGACCCGCTATGACTAGCTGCTGGAATGTACCACTGGTGGTTTTCTCCTTTCATGTATGACTTGACGGCTTTGAGACCCATAGTCACCTCACAACGACAACTGCGTAATGGCAACACGCATGTGCAGAACGACGTCAGCGTCTGTAGCCGACCTACCGTAATAAGCTAATAAATCACGGAGACTGTCATTTCACTCCTGTTTCACACATACTAAATTTATCTACTATTAGATGTTTTACAGTGGACCACTGTGCTTTCCTATCGTCAGTAAGCACAAATTGTACGTTAAAATAAAGAGTGACCAAAAGTACATTAACTAACCTTTACAATTTGCTTTTAAATGACTTTTATAATTAAAACAAAATGATTCTTAACATGTTAGATTAATCTGTCTCTCCACAATAAAACTAAAACTAACCTGGATGTAAAAATAATTTGCAAGGTACAAGGTACCTTTACAAGGTAAATTCAAATTTTATATAAAAGAACATTTACCTGTGAAACCTGAAAAAGATAAAGTCTCTCTGATTGTGAAATGTGGCCACTTGACGGCCCACAAACTGTGGATCATGAGGAAACAGAGCAGCAAAGAGACGGCCAATGGAGTGACCAAGTCTTGTAGTGAAGTTGTTGAGGATGACTTCTGGGGAGTGTTCTGTTGGGTTTTTACCTCTTCTCTATGAAGAAAAACAGGAAAGATTAAATAGAGTTGACCTTTGAGAATGGTACAAAAATAAATATTGAACTCGAACTGAATTACTAAATGTAAACAAAAGTAGCAAATAAGGAGTAATGTGATATTAATTGGGCTGGGTATCGTTCCAAAATTTTCGATACCAATACCAATATCGATACCCTGAATTCGATACCGGTTCCGAACGATACTTTTTTTTGATACTTTTATTTTAAGAAATATATTTTAACAAGATCACATAACACAATCTCAGAGAAACTTTGGTTTTATTTTTTTCAGGATGTTTGTGACACAAACACACAAAGTTCAAGCAGTTTTAAGTAAATCAATTTTAAGTATTTGTGAGGCTTAATGCTGCTTAAAGGTTTAGTGCACCCAAAAATTTTTATTCTTTAATTAATTATCTACAAATGAAGATATTTTGGATTTAATCCAAGAGCTTTCTGATTCTCACATAGATAAATTGTTGAATAAAGTTATTTTTGTTTACTTTGTGCACAGAAGTATTCTTGCAGCTTCATATAATTATGATTGAACCACTTATTTCACATGGACTTATTTAGACTATGTTTTTGGTTCCTTTCTGGGCATTGAAAAATGCATATCCAGTAAATCTATGGGAGGATCAGAAAGCTCTTGGATTAAATCCAAATTATCTTTATTTGTGTTCTGAAGATAAACAAAGATCTTATGGGTTTGGAACAACATTAGAGTGGACATTTAAATAAGATAAGTTTAATGTAAACCTCATCATTTACTGTTAACCTCAAAGCATTTCAGTAATAACTTAGCTAGGTATTTAAAGCCATCAAAACAGTACATAACGTTACACAGCATACGTTAGGTCCAAAAAAGGATTAATAAATGCAACCGAGCGTTTATACAGAATCCGCTTAAACACTGAATCATGCAAAACAACAAACGGAGGCAACTGAACTCTTCCAAACTCTCATTTATTCTGAACAGTTTTCTCTCGCACTACTCAGTACCTGCAGTTCCTCTGCGCATGCTCATAAAACCCAGCTACGGCAAACCCGTCGGGGCAAAACGCATTGCATACTAAACATCAAAAATGTACACATCACAGAATCAAATAAAGTCTGACACATAAATTTACCCCGCACAAACTTTAACGGTACACAAGCAAGAAGTGCTAGAAGTTAACAGATCTTGTATGTCTGTTTACATTTCGGAGCCCCAGCCATCGTGCAGTTATCCTCATCAGTCACGGAGGAAACTTGTTAACCGAGGACGCTTGTGCTGGGCACATTGTTGGAGTCAGGAAAATACTGAGAGGATAATGACTGCACCGGCGTGATCTTCTTGCGATCAAACACGGAGCAACTTTCTGCTCGTAAATTAATTCCGTGTACTGCGAGGTGTTTTATCATATTTGACGTGTTGCATTGAATGGCCTTGGTCGCGATAACTTTTTTACAGATATTGCATCGCACACTGTTGCCGACAATCTTTGCATAATGTAGCCATATTTTTGATCGCTTAAACATCGTTTGCGTTAAGTTTATGCTATGCTTTAAAGTGTAGTGTACGCATTACAGCCTTACATTTGACAAGCTCTGGGTGAGTGGGTGTAACTGCCGTAAACTATTGAGACAGCCTCGCAGCAGCCAATCACCAGCATTTGATGCAGGCACGTTTAGGATGTCGTAGGTTTTCTAGCTCACTGACGTTGACAAGATTATACCCTTGGGTATCGAAATTTGGTACCAAACGAATTTTTTTTTTTCGATACTCAATAGTATCGAGACGATTCGGTCTGTGCTTAAAAAGTATCGAACTCGATACCCAGCCCTAGATATTAAAGAATAAAAGACACTCACAAATCTACAGTGGCAATTTTCACTATAAAGTACTCTTAGGCTCATATTATACAGGCATATAAAACACTTAATTCACTATAATATTCTAATTACACAAAACATTCTGAAGGGGGAAAATGTCATTTTGTGGTCCTGTACGACAAAATATACCTTTTGATCAGTTTGACAGTACTGAACTTTGTGAACTAATAAATACACGTCTAATCAAAAATATAATTAACATATCGTTTAACAGGCCATACTTCATTTATTTCTCTCAATTCTTCATCTAAATTACCAATTCACATGCAAATTTATTAAAGGTGCAGTATTTAAGTTTGACACCCAGTGGTTAAACTAGGCGTTGCACTCCTGGATCAAAACACACGCAAGCACAGGTTGCCAGATTGACACAGGAGTGTGCCTGACTATGTTCTAAATAAAAGCAACAGCACATGACAGAAGGAATATTTTCAATAATGTAATATTATATAACATGTCGAACGTCACGTGACCAAACCGGATCCCTGGATAGAACACTTCCGTTTATCGCCATTTCATATGCGCCATCAATTTGTTATTGAAAGTAGGGAGTAGGAAGTAGTGGACATCTGTGATACTTAACTTTGGTAGTTCCTGGAGGCTTCTTGTATAAAACCACGCCATATTAGCGGAGAGTGAAAAACTGGATGTGTTCTACCCAGGTTGACTGGAACACGAAAGTTGCGCATATACCCTATTATAAAAATTATATAAAACACTACTTACTAGTTTCAATAACAAACCGATGTCGCATATAAAATGATGATGAGCGGAAGTGTTCTACCCAGGCATCCGGTTTGGTCACGTGACGTTCGACATATACCCTATTAAAGAGAGTTTTTGTTCTTATCAACACCTGAAAATTGTATTTTAGAAATGGCTTCTTGCAGCTGAACATTGTTTACCTCAGGTACACCTTAGGTGCTTTAAGTGTTAAATACTAATAATGTTGAGTTTGAATGCCATTTTGCATGACATTTATTGCCATACAACTGAAAGCAGCAGCAGATAGTTCACCTCAGATGTTGCAAAAAAACTATTTGAAATTGAACTTTAGAACTGACTCAGCACAAACCAACACATATCAGTGATTAGGCATGTAGGTTTAATAATGTTAAAGAGGTATAATATGTATTATTTCTGTTTTGTTGTGTTTGGTGGAAACAGCCAAATTGCTAATGACTGCAAATCTCGTCACGTAGCGTGTTGTTAGGACACAGGGTTACATTGTCCCCTGCTCACCTGATGTTTACGTTCGTAATATTAATATTATTTGCCAATTAATAACAACCTCATGTGGAACTCTAAATCTGCGTCTAATTTTGCAGTCCGCTACTGTCCACCGGAGGTTGCATTTCAGTCACGGATGCATGCTTTTAGAGCCTTCCTGACTGAATGAATGAAATGCACTGTTTTCCACCAAGGCAACCTGAGGTGCTGAATTATAATTGGCTAAACTGGCAGTGGGTGGGTTAAAAGAACCAAAACAAAGGCAGATGTTCTGGCAAGTAACAGACATTTTCAAAGCAGAATATCTGACTTTAGCATTACTTTTCAGCTAAACAAGAACATTAACTTAGCATTTTTCTGAAATATCTGCTGACATATTATGCTGTTTTTATGCTTTAGAAGAGTCAAAAACTTAAATACAGCACCTTTAAGCTTGCTCTAATGTTAGTGAATCTGAAAAATTCCATTTCCATTATGACATGCCCAATGATATTATAACATAACCAAATTCAAATAATGGTCCCCTGCAGAAGTCTTTTGTTACTCTCGTCAAACATACTCCACTCTTTAAGTGTTCATGACAATTCCTCAGGCAATGCAAAGTGTCATTCTCAAACCTACTTCAAACTCAAACAAACACCCTCTGAACAGACATACGTTTTTATAATACAATCAAAAACTTATAATGTAGCTTTTCTAACTCTTTCACTTCATATTGTGAAATCAAGACTAAAAACATTGTATTATAATGTGAAAATACATAATAAATTTAACTGTATATATATATATATATATATATATATATATATATATA
>CAIGQQ010036980.1:6483009-6495028 GCA_903798035.1 Danio albolineatus | reverse complement strand
ATTAGGGCTGTCAAAATTAGCGCGTTAACGCACGCCGATTAATTTAAAATATTTGAGTCGTTAAAAAATTTAACGCATTTAACGCAGGTGGCAGTTTTTTTATTCCCTGTTGTGACTTTTACGGGGTTGTAGTCCATGGCGCAGGGCATTGTGGGTTTGTAGTTCGCAACGCATGCGGTTGAATGTGAGCGCGCGCTGTGTGTGTGTGTGCGGTGAAAGGGAGAAAGTTTGATCCGGTTTTGTGTTAAGTTTACTCCTGTAATTCCACCCGGGAGCTGTTTTGGACTGTGAAGCTGAAATCACTAAAGGAAGTAAAAGAAGGGCATGCATCGAGTACTTTTGTCCGTCTCATCATTTGCACGAGCCTGTGAGTTAACGAGCTGTTACTCTGCCGCCGGGCATCGCGGAGAAAGTAAAGCTGGATTTATACTTTCGCCTGGCGCTGCATCGCGCGCCTCCGCTGAGTGCGCGCGCACCTCGCGAAACGGACGAGGCTTTTATACTCGCCGCGTTCGCCGTTGTCATATTCTTTAAAACGACAGGGGGCGGTCAAATGAAACTGACCGTAAAGCCAGACAGAAAAACAGTGAAGTAGAAAGTTTCAGGAACTACGTCATATCATTAATATCATTGATGTTTATTAAACTAGTTATTTTTATTATTTTTATCAATTATTTTAATGATTATAAAGATTTTTGTAACCATTCAAGATTTTTTTTAATCAAACTTTGATGCATCACTTGCTTTGGTTCATATCTCGGACAGTTTTACCTATTAAAGTGTATTAAAATATTATTGACAACAGAACACGGGTTCCTCGACTAATATATATTTATTATGGCAAGAATAAAAGCATAAAGTACACTTACTAAATAATACAGATGTTTTTATTTATTTAGCCGCTCCACAATTCACACATTACTGTCTGGCCTGTTTCTGTCCTCTTCTCATGCTAAAAAGGCAATAATAATCCAACATTCCTGACCATTATCACCATAAAGCCTAGAAAAACAGCATCATGTTGTAAACCGATTGGTTCAAATATTCCTTTCCAGTTATCAAAGACATTATTTGTTACTTCATTATAGTTTTGTAACTATTCAATTGTTTTAAAATCAGTTGTAATATATACATTAGTGTTAAACCTATGAATGGTGGAAAAACATTTTCTGTAATTGTGTATCTGTGTCTCCATTGGCCTCTTCTGGCTTTAATAAACTCATCCCTCAGGTTTTTCCAAACCTTTTAACTTAAACTTTCCTCCTTTCTCACTGCTGTTGCAATTTCTAGCCAAGAATTATTGATCACCTGGTTATCTCTAAGATCACTGATCATGAATATATCTTTACAGTCGTACGTGTTTCAGACAAAATCTCTTCAAAGTGATTCATATTCAACTCAACTCAGACGCGGCACCGCGCGCGCTGTTCGCAGAGTCTCAAAAAAATCCGTGCGCTCCGCCAGCCGAAACCATGTCGCGCGCACCCAAAGCGAACATCCGCAAACTCCGCGATGACGTCATATTTGCCGCGCGCACTCAAGCGAACTAGCGGACGCGTCGAGTATAAATCAGCCTTAACACGTGTGTTCAGGGCCGGCGCGTCCATAGAGGTTACCGGGCGATAATATGGATCCATGTAAATGTACTCAGTTATGTGCCAGATGATGTCGCAAACTGTCAAAGACAGCCCATTCCTCTCTAAGTTGATTCCAAGCACCCTCAAATGTTTCATTAAGTTTGACGTGTTTCCCCCTACACGCAACTTTTGTAAAGCGTCTGCTTCAGTTGCTGTATCAGAATCCTTGCTTGAGAAATACAGCCATACTTTAAGAACCGGTGCGTGGTTATGATTTAAAGGGAGTGTGTGTCTCTGTCTGTGTGTGTGTGTGTGTGTGTGTGCGCGTGCATGTGTGTGTTGTCACCTGATAATGTCAACAGACAGTACTGTCTTATAGCAACTGTCTTAATGTTAAGGACTAAGCAAAATTGTTTCTACTTTATAATTAATGTTCACAACTCGCAAAACAACTTTACAATGAAAACAATTGTTTGTATTCAATACTTTATTATTGTTTTTTTTTTCCTCTGCGATGCCTGTATTTTGGACTTTTTTTTTAGTTCACTTAGAATCCAACATGGAAATAATTTTTGTTTGTTAATGGCATTGATTGTTTTAAAATTCAAATGGCACTTACATGCCTGTGTTTTTATTTCTGTAATAAATACGGCTTTTCGTGATTAATCATGATTAATCACAGACAAAAGTGTGATTAATTAGTTAATTTTTTTAATCAATTGACAGCCCTAATATATATATATATATATATATATATTCAATATAGATGTAGAAATAGGTATACCAAAAAGCTGTTTCTAAATTTAGTCATACATTTACAATCAATTTTAGTAGTAAAGTTTTGGTGAATGATTATTTGTTGAATTTGTACACAGATTTTAAATAGTTTCAATTAAAAGACTAAAATAAGTTATTTGGGTAACAATCATCATGTTAATCATGTTATAATCTGTCAGAAGTGTATGTGTGTGTGCGTGTGTGTATACATGTATGTATACACATACATATACACACACACATACATACACACTCACTATAGAGTAATGCCCAAAAATTAATTATTTATTCTAAACTTTACAAACCCTTGAAAACTGCTGCTAAATGAGACTAGGGGGCTGCTAAGTACATAAAATGCAGAAAAGGAGAACTCATCTACTTACTAATACATGCTTAATTTGTTATACTGACTTTCTTGCAAACTATCTTACTGAAACTTTTCAAACTGTACATTTTGAATGAGTTGATATCATGTGAATATGGTTCTTAATTGTCCAACTTTAGGTACACAACAATTAGCAACTAAATTTAGGTTCATCAATTTTTAAAGGTTGCATTCAGTTATCAAGATACTATGATGAAGAAATGGGTAGATCATAAACTGCTGGGCACAAAGCTTCCTTTCTGCAATATTTCAAAAGTCAGTGAAAACACTACATTTTCTTTTGCTGAGGGATGCAAACTTCTGTGTTTTACTGCAAAAACCTTTCGTTCTTATAGCAATCCTTACATTATGTTAATGATTCAGAAAACATGTTATATTGTGTAATATGGACAAGAAAATGTCTTTAAAGATTGTACCAAATTTTATAGCATTCAAATTCAGAAACAACAACACAAAATATTGAATACCTTCATTTCTTTGCGAAGGCGAACACTGCTGACTTTGAAATGTGCAGTTGGCCCATCAGGAAGGTGACAAAGAACCATCCCGTCTGAGACACTTTAAGTGATGGAAAATCTTTCAGGTAATACATCTCAATAACCCACCAAGTACAAAATACAACAATTTGCAATAGATCTTAACAGTAGTAATATACTGATATCTGTGCAAAGGATACTTGGCACTTTCCGGTCTTCATTAATCACCATTAGGTATGTGAAACCCCTTGATATACATTGTGGAATGACTTTCTTCAGTGCCAGACCTCTTCTGTAGTACACATATGCATGTGGGATTACTGTTGCAAGCTGATCGCAAAACCTCACTGTCCTCTGAAATCAGGTACACAAATACAAAATTAAATACCCATTTTATAATGCTTATTTACTTAAAAAAATAAAAAAATAAAATAAAATAAAAAATTAATAATATAAATGAACACACTCCTCTGGGCCTGTCTGAAGTGGTGATGAGAACTTTAGGATTTGTCAGCCGATTGAAGTAAGCCGAGAACTCATCAGTCCCTTCATCAAAAGCCACCTGGATAAAAAAGAAAATGTTATTAAAATTATAAATGAGGTCTAGAGAATCAGCAGAGCTTTAACAGGGTTTGGAAAAAGATTCCAGTGTTAATTTTGACAGCAAATTTTGATTTAGTTTTAGTCGACTAAATTTCATAAGATTTTAGTCGAATTTATCTACTCTAGATTTAGTTAACTAAAATATATTTGGTTAAAGTGTAATTTAATTAAAATATTGCATACATTTATTAAAAATTAATTTATTAAAATTAATCTAAAATCTAATCTAATCTCAAATTAGGCAAGGCAAGTTTATTTATATAGCACATTTCATACACAGTGGCAATTCAAAGTGCTTTACATAAACAGGAATAAAATTGAAGTATAAAAAAATAAAAACAAATATTAAAAAAACAGATAAAAACAGATTAAAATGAGTTAAGACAAGTTATAAAAGAATGAAAAGAAAAGAAAGACACAATAGTGCGATCTGTCGGACGTAGCACAGTACTCAATCAGTAAAGGCACAGCTAAACAGATGTGTTTTCAGTCTTGATTTTAATGTGCCTAATGTTGGAGCACATCTGATCATTTCTGGAAGCTGATTCCAGCAGCGGGGGGCGTAATAGCTGAAAGCAGATTCACCCTGCTTTGACTGAACTCTTGGAATTTCTAGTTTATATGATCCTTATGATCTGAGTGATTTGTTAGGCTTGTATTCAGTCAGCATATCTGTAATGTATTGGGGTCCTAGGCCATTTAGTGATTTATAGACAAGTAATAATACTTTAAAATCTATTCTGAATTTAACTGGGAGCCAGTGTAAAGACCTGAGGACAGGTGTGATGTGCTCTGATTTCCTGGTTCTGGTCAGAATCCTGGCCGCAGCGTTCTGGATGAGCTGCAACTGTCTGACTGTCTTTTTGGGAAGGCCAGTGAGGAGGCCACTACAGTAATCCACCCTGCTGCTGATGAAAGCATGAACAAGTTTCTCTAAGTCTTCACTGGAAACAAAACATCTAATTCTTGCAATGTTTTTGAAATGATAGTATGCTGATTTAGTTACTGCTTTGACATGACCGTTGAAACTGAGATCTGACTCCAGAGTCACACTAAGATTCTTGACCTTATTTTTTGTTGTATGACCCTTAGAGCCGAGGTACGCATTCACCTTGAGAACCTCATTTTTGTTTCCAAATGTAATGACTTCAGTTTTCTCTTTGTTTAACTGAAGGAAGTTTTGGCACATCCAATTGTTAATTTTATTAATGCATTGGCAGAGGGTGTCAATGGGGCTGTAGTCATTAGGCAGTAAGGCTATGTAGATCTGAGTGTCATCAGCATAGCTGTGGTAGGAGATTTGGTTCTTTCTCATTATTTGGCTCAGAGGGAGCATATAAAGGTTGAACAGGAGAGGTGCCAGAATTGAGCCTTGTGGGACTCCACATGTCATTGGTGTCCACCTCGACCTATGGTCACCTATACTGACATAGTAACCTCTCCCTTCAAGGTACGATCCAAACCATTTGAGGACCGTCCCAGACAGCCCAACCCAGTTTTCCAGCCTATCCAGAAGTATGCTGTGATCGACAGTGTCGAATGCAGCACTGAGATCGAGCAATACCAGCACTGTTAGTTTGCCTGAATCTGTATTTAGGCGTATATCATTGATTATCTTTATAAGGGCGCTCTCTGTACTGTAATGTGTTCTGAAACCAGATTGAAAGTTGTCTAAACACCCCTTGAAAGTTAAGAACTTGTTAACCTGGTTAAAAACAACTTTTTCAATGATTTTGCCAATGAAAGGGAGATTTGAGATTGGCCTGTAGTTGCTCAGTAGGGTGTTATCCAGGTTGCTCTTTTTCAAGAGGGGTTTAACAACTGCAGTTTTAAGTGAGTTTGGAAAAATCCCTGAGAGAAGAGAAGCATTCACCACTTTCAGAAGATCCATTTCTAGACAGTTAAACACAGTTTTAAAGAATGATGTGGGGAGCGTGTCAAGACCGCAGGTTGATGTTCTCATAATTTACACAATCTCTTCTAAGATTTTACCATCAAATTCCATGAAATCAGACATAATGTCTGATTTCTGAAGTTGAGGTTGAGCTTGTCTGACGTCGACACAACTTGGCTGATTGGATGAGCTGATTGCCTTTCTGATATTATTGATCTTATCAGTAAAGAAATGAGCAAACTCATTACATTTGCTTTCAGAGAGTAGTTCACTAGGAATCCTACTGGGGGGGTTTGTGAGTCTCTCTACCGTTGCAAAGAGGGTACGGGTGTGATCTATATTGCTGTTTATAAGGCTTGAAAAGAAAGTCTGCCAAGCAGTGTTTAGTTCCACATTAAAAGCATGGAGACTGTCTTTATAGATATTGTAATGGACTACTAGTTTCGTCTTCCTCCACATACGCTCAGCTTTTCTGCATTGTCTTTTCATCATCTTTACCGATGTTGACCGTGTCCAAGGTCCTTTCTGCCTGCCAGTTATCTTCCTGACTTTAACAGGAGCAATATCATCAATGACATTCTTAACTTTAGAATTAAACAAATCAAGGAGAGAATCGACAGAGTCTGCAGATATGCTTGATGTTAGTGATATGGCCTTCATAAACTGCTCACTAGTGTTCTCATTTATGCATCTCTTTCTGACAGGGACAGATCTGTCTTCAATGGCTGGAGTGATCAATACATCAAAGAAAATACAGAAATGATCAGATAGTGCCACATCCTTAACAACAGTCGATGAAATGTGTAAACCCTTAGTTATAAGTAGATCAAGAGTGTGTCCATGATTGTGTGTGGGTCCTTGAACATGCTTAGTCAGATCAAAAGTGTTAAAAACAGTCATAAATTCTTTTGAAGCATTGACTTCTGGATTATCAACGGGAATATTAAAATCCCCAGCAATAGTAAAACAGTCAAATTCAGAGGTTACTACTGATAACAGCTCTGTAAAAGCATCAATAAAAGTTGGAGAATATTTTGGAGGTCTGTAGATAATGATCAGTAAAATGCGTGGAGCACCCTTTAGTGCTATACTCAGATATTCAAAGGACAAATAATCACCAAATGACACTTGTTTACACTCATAAACATCTTTAAACAGGGCAGCAATGCCTCCACCTCTCCTATTAGCTCTGCAAACACTCAAATAATCAAAGTTTAAAGGAGCTGCTTCATTCAGAACTGCTGCGCTACAACTGTCATCGAGCCAAGTTTCATTTAAAAGCATAAAATCAAGGCAATTTGTGCTGATAAAATCATTGAGTAAAAGTGACTTTTTGTTAAGTGATTGGATGTTTAAAAGTGCTAACTTAACAGTTTTGGCTGTTTTCCCTACAGTAGTCTCAGATCTACATTTAATCGACACCAGATTTGAATGATTTGCTATACAGCTTGAAGAGGCCTTTGGTTTTCTGTCCCGTAATAAAACACATATCTGCGTAGAGAAAGCTACAGGCACACAGGGTTCCTGCTTGTTCTGTAAACATCTGATAAAGATACTGTTATCTAAGCAGGCACCCAACATACATCAATAACAGCTGTTGTGTTTACCAGCTGAAGATGGGGCGCTGTTTGAGCCCTGGTGGTGTGATCGGAGGGTTCTTCCGGAGGGTGGTTGTGGAGCACTCCGCTTTTTGGGTGATAACTGGGGGCTTGCGGCAAAGGAGTGTGAAAGTTTACTTCCAGCAAACACCAGTTCCTCCATCTTTTTAGAAAAGTCCAAGTGAGGCGAGCAAGGTGACAATGAAAGCGTGTCTGGTTATGGTATATAGCTTTCTCATTGAAGACCAAAAATTAGATATGCGTTGTTTATTTATATCATAAGTAATATATGTGTCTGCAAGATAGGGATGCACTGATACCATTTTTTTTGGAACCAAAAAAGTTTTTCGATACCAAAATTCTGAGTATCGACCAATAGAGATCCGATACTGCCGTTTTGTTTTGTTTTTTAACATAATACAGATTCTATAGATCTGGTGATAAACTCAAATAATATATCTTCTTTAGTAAAAATAACAGACCTATAGGCCTATGACAGTATGACAGAAGTCACAATCTAACTAAAAACATGATGCTTGCTGTAAAGTAGGCTACATTATTTGAGCATTCATTTTGACAGATCTGCTGTGGTCCAGCTTATGATTCCTTAAACAGCTTATGTGCCAAAACACAAATTGGGCTATTAAATATAATATTAATATAAATAAAATTACAGTGAAATATTCACAGTTTCAGAGTAGTCTATATTACGCTAAATAATTTTCTGTTAGTGACAATCCATATTGCGCCCGTCAGTTTCACCTCTATTAATTTAATCAACTACTTTGACCAAAATGAGCGAGCCAGGCTTTACAAACTATTCGCAGCACTGAAAGAATTACCCTCTGAAGAATAAACTCAGTTGACAGGATGAGAGAACAGAAACGCATTATGAGAATAATTTTGCACGTGGATGAAGCATTTGATCCAAGACACAGAGCGCAGCCCTCCTGTATATGTGGACACTTCCTAAACTTAGCAGCACAAAGGGAAGAAATCAGTGTGTTGAGGATCTGTCCAATGTACTATTGAGCCTTTTCTAATTAAAAATTTCAGGTAGGCCTACTTTTTGTGTGAAGAGCAGGTAATAACACTCTACTCCAGTGTTGCGATCTGCTGATCTAACAGACACAGAGCAACATGAATTAGAAACAGCAACAAACTCCTTGTTGCAGGTCAAAATGAACCTATTTAATGCACAACTAAATGCATTTCTCCACTGATTATTTATATTAACAGGAACAAATAGTCCTGGAGAAAGTTTTTCGTGTTGTTAAACTAACGCGACACGCAGTTTGAATTGTAAATGAATGGAGAATGATTGACAGGCGCAGTGAAAGTAAACATGAATTTAACCACTTTAATATGAAGTACAGATGAATATTTAACTATAGAATAGCTTCAGAACATTTGGAATATAGTAGGCCTATATGAAAATTTTCTAGTGCCTTATAAGAAGCTACCTTCATGGCTTTTGTAGGCTTATAAATTACACAGAAAATAGTGAATATGCAAGAAAGGATTTGGATCGGTACCAGTTGGCCGATATCCGATGCAGCAAAAATAAGCAGTATCGAATCAATATCCGATCCAAGTATCTGGATCGGTTCATCCCTCCTGCAAGAACAGTAGCTTAATGAAAACGTTGTAAACTACTAGTCTTTTTAACCAGTCTATTGAAAGGGCTTAAAATAGTTCAAGTCCACTTTGCAATGTCAGTCTATAGCAAGCTTTACTGTTGTAATTGGTATTACAGTTCATGGTGCTCAGATATATTGTAAATAAGTAGAGTAATGACATATGACTCGCAAATGATAATGTGTTATCTTTTAAAATGTGCACCCAGACCCATGGCTGTTTTAACTCACACGGAGGAATTTTAAAGTGAAAATGTTCGTACGTAAATAAAATTGCGCTTCACTTCAAGGCAGTTTCGTTAGAATGTGACTCCCTGATAAGTGCAGATTACAGGACTACAATATCATTACATCCTCACAGAAGGAAATAATCACATCGCTGAATGATGTCCTGAATAAAACAGTTTTTGTTTTGTGGTACAGGTACACTGTAAATGGTTGCTGTCATGAAGATCGCGACAGACGCAGACATGAGTTTGAACCTAGCACAGGTTAGATTAGGCCAGCTAAACTGTAGCCGCAGCTAAAATGAAACACAAGGAAACAACTCCTCGCGAAAATGAATGCCAAGATGTTACCGGTGTAATAATTTTTAATGTACAATCTGAATAAATTCTCTAAAGCTCAGCGAGGGGCTATACCGTTTCAGCCAAGCAAAAGCACACACTCGGGTACATAAAAAAAGATTGAGTTTACTGTGAATTTCGGGCTGATTCCTTGGCATGCTGATGTCGCTTTAGATTTGTTGTTTTTAATCAACTGTTTCCGACCCCATACGATTTATGGTCTTTTTGTCTTGACATCAAATGTGAATCATTTTCTCTCAGCTGTTGCCATTTCATTATACATAGTTCATTCAGACAGTAGCCCCTATGGATGATGATGCAATCACATCCCGTGTCTACTGCGGTTTAGTTACTTTTCAAATGTGCGTGTTGCAAGTGTGCATCATGCATCACACAGCAAGATTATTTCTGATTGGATATTTACAAACAAATGTCCCTCAATCACATTCTTGTCTCGTTTTTATTAGTCAGCGAAAATGTCAGTATATTTTTACTATAGTTGTCGTCAACATCAATTAATTTTTATTTCGTTTTCATCTAGTTTGTCAGTAGAAACTTCCACGCAACAATTATGACGAATTTTTTTGTCAATGAAATTAACACTGGACTCCACATCACCTCCTCATCCTCTGGGTTGACTGTAGTTTCATCGTATATTCTCTGATTTTCTATTGTCTTTGGAACTTCTTTAGGTGGAGCCTGAAAGAGAGAAAACGTATTTAACACCTTAAAGAATATATAAAGTATACCAACACTATAAACAAAACCAGAAAAAAAAAGATGACAGTCGCCTTCTTACAGTAATGTAAAATATATGTGATGCAAATGCAATTAAAATTATATACAAATGTGAGAAATATTGTCCAAATTTTTTCCAGAGCTTCCTTTTAATAAAAGTTTTGAATGTGAATATAAAATCTGAACTTCTGATTTCATATGAAAATTAGACTAGATGTCTTGAATGGCTCTATTTGGAAAGAATGGACCCTTTTCAAATATCTGGGATTCTCTGCAGTGGAAGTCATTATAGTTGGGCAAACTTAATGGCAGCCAGAAGAGAGAACAGCATCAAAATTACTGTCCTGCCTCATAGAAGCTGCATTAAGAATACCTCAGATAAGCAGTAATTGTTTTTTTGTAATTTGATGCAAAGATGATATGATACATACATAGATACATAAAACAATACATTTATTTTTCACAGTCTTGTGAAAAGGGTCTATTAATTATTTTAGGATGATTGGCTTAATTTTGTAGGAGAGTGCATCTGTAAAAATACAAAAAAAAGTCATAAGTTTAAGAAACAGTGCTTTTTGTTTTTCAGATGAGTATAATAGCATTCAGGTACAGAAGCTGAATAATCAAACTTAAACACTATATAGTCTTCAGTATTTGTTAAAGCTACAAATGTTATAATTTTCTGCACCCGAATACTTTACATTGAAATGTTTAAGCAGTGAATGCATGCGAAAGCTAAACCTTTACTATGTTTTAATTGTACAATTAAATTCACAAACCACATGCATTTCAAACTGAGATGCCTGCTTGATTATAAATACAATAGGTAATGATGCAAAATAATACTGTTGAGACCATTTATAACCTTATTTATTTATAATAATTTTTTTATAAATCATATATAATATCTCTATAATTCACAAAATGAATGTTTCATTCTGTTTAATGTTAACTGGTTTGACAAAAACTGAATAACTCACTGATTCCTATAGGGTGGTAAATGTTTACACATGAATTAGTTGTTTTTTCTTCTTTTTTGTGCATGGTAAACATGATCAATAAAAACTATTAGAATATCGTAATACAAGTTTGTACTTTTAACTGCCCTTCTCTAAATCCAAATAAATCAACTGCATTTATGACTATAGATTTATACCAAACATACCTTATCACCAAGAGCTTTTCTTTCTTTTTTCTTTTTTTTCTTCAGTTCCATTCTTTTCTGAAAAACATAAATGACAGCTTTAATACATAACATGATTTAAAAAATGATTGACAAATGGCATAGTTGCAGCTTTGATGTTTTAAAGCTCTATCAACCCTAGGTGAGCTACTATACTTGCATAAAAGAAGTGTTTTGTCTTGTTTTCGATTAAGTCTGGTTCACGTTCATGGACAATTTGGGGCACAAGAGGTGAGTATTTCTGCCCATATAATATTGAGGCAAATTTGGGTTTTTATTCACACATTTTAACTTTCTCCTTGATAATACAATTTCAGAAAAGTATTCTTTGTAAATTCTAAATAGTTCAATCATATTAGCAGTCAATGAATAACAAAGTAAAACAATGTTCATAGTGCTTAGGGCTGTACAATTAATTGAAAAAAAATCGAAATCGACAGGATTCTGTGTAACGCTCTTGAGAATTTTGAGGAAATAAAATAATTTAAACCATCATGGAAAAGGGCTGTAACAAAAAAATGTGGAAAAAGTCAAGCGCTATGAATAAATTCTGGATGCACTGTATGTGTGTGTGTGTGTGTATAT
>CAIGQQ010036980.1:6417967-6482909 GCA_903798035.1 Danio albolineatus | reverse complement strand
ATATATATATATATATATATATATATATATATATATATATATATAGACACACACATTTAACATGCAGTTTATTTTAAAAAATGTTAGGGCCCCATACGTGGAATTGCTTAGTGCCCCCAAATCACTAAGTGCGCCCCTGATGGTGAACAATGTAGAGAACCAGTGTTGAAGTCTGGGCTACACGCACACATATCAGAGTGACAGTGGTGTACTTGGAATTATAAATACTCCGTATGCCTACTTTTTTCCACGAGCTGTTTGGGTATTACAACTTCTGGGGATCAATAATTGCAAATACGCTCAGTATACTCACTTGCTGATCAAACTTCCCTAAATTATGTGTATTTGCATCCCCTTTAACTGTATACCAAATGTTTTTTTTTACTTGACCTCAGCAGCTGTGTGTTATCGAAGACGGCGACAACTTAACTTGATGTCTCGCTGAAACGTCCAGGTAAAATTATAAAACAGCATGGGCGTCGCATTAGCTCTCTACATTTCTACTCAGCCCCCTAAAACTTCTGCAATTACCTCATAAACCGTACACTGCTAAATGATCACCTCAATTACCTTTTAAATTAGATATGAAAACAGCAGCAGACTTTCACGTTCAACTCGTTTTTCATTTAATAAGAAAACCCACAGCTGTGCAGAGCGAGAAAACAAGGTGTGTGTTTATCGATAGATTGTTATAGTATCTGATTATTTGCAGTTATTTGCTACAGAAACACTTGTATCATATGTTACACCAATGTTATGGAGGAGCAATCGGGTTTCCCATCTACTGTTTCCTCCGCTGCCCTTATCATCCGAGCAGTTTCCTCTCTAAACAAACATTTTACTGTTTATTTCAAAATTAACTATGAAGATAAAACAGGTGGCATTAATTATTCACAGTGAACACAGTGACAGAAGCACTCAGTGAATGTACTGCATATCAAACTGCATATCAAAGTGACGGAGCGAAAAATCATGTGTTGTATAGTATTAAAAAATATTTCCTATTATGACTTATATTATGGTAGTGAAATATGTCAATTAGCTTGTACATTTTTTCAATATGTTTATATTTATGCTGTTTTGAATTTACATTTTATATGTTTTGAATATACTGCCAATGAATCAAAGAAACATTGCCTTTCGTCGTTTCTGTGCCTACTTTTAACATTTGGGTTGGGTGGGTAATACCACACCACCTTTTTTTAGAACTACACCACTGTGGGGAACATTTCACAAGTTGTCACTGAACGAATGTGCGACTACAAAACCAACTTTATCTCAATCCAAACGATAGCCCTGTCTTGTTTACAATGCCCAAATAGTTGACTGTCTTGCGAACTAGCTAGAATCTAAAACAGCCAAATTGTACGTTAATCACCTTTCTTTTTTCCTCTTTGAGTTTAAGGAACATCGTATGTCTGCGTTGCTTGTTTTTGATCTCAGACACGCTGAATGTGGGAGGAAAACACGGTCCTGAAGCTGACTTTTCTTCTTTTACTTCACCCTCCGCCTGATCCATCTCCCCCGCTGGCGCTTCGTCGGATTTCGTCATTCGCTTTAGTTTCTTAGTTTTACTCTTTTTCTTAGAAAAATGCTCTGAAGATGTTGAATCCGTACAATCCATTTTCAGCTTGTTCTGTCTTCACAGACATGTGACAGAATCTTTACTTCCGGTACAAATGGAGGTTCTTCGATGATGTTTAACGGCGGGTGGCATTCAACTTCAATGGTGAATTACCGCCCCCTCTGTACTGAAGTGTAAACCCCATTTGGACAGCGATAAGTAGTTTTTTGTACTTTAACCCGTGTTTATTCTTTCTTAAATAAATGCTCATTTATTACATATTACAGTAAAAGGCTCTAAAGGTCAGACAATCTCATTGTCCTTTTGGCCAGTCCATTTGGCCAGATAATAAACGCTTTTGCATTTGTACAATTCAATTAATAATATTTGATGCTTAATTTTGACAGTCGAATCTGTCTGGTGCCACGTTTATAATGAGTTCTACACACCTTATGAGGGTAGAGTGACCAAAATCTCAATATCAAAAACGGCTTTCTCCGCGCCCCTTGAAGTCAAGTTGTATTTATATAGCGCCAGATCACAACTCTTTCAGTGAACAAGCTAAAATAGCGCTTAGACCCTAAGAGGCCATACATTAAAATAATCAATTAATCAACTAATAATATTTGATGCTTAATTTTGACAGTCGAGTCTGGTATGGTGCCACGTTTAAAATGAGTTCTACACACCTTATGAGGGTGGAGTGACCAAAATCTCAATATCAGAAACGGGTTTCCCCGCGCCCCTTGAAGTCAAGTTGTATTTTATATATAGCGCCAGATCACAACTCTTTCAATAAACAAGCTAAAATAGCGCTTAGACCCCAAGAGGCCATACATTAAAATATTTTTTCTCTCTTGTTATGTCGTGATCACGACATAATTATCTGGTGTTGTCGACATGACAACTAATTTTCTCGTGATCTCGACATAACAAAAAGTTGTTTTCTTGTGATAAGGACATAAGTTTCTCGTGATCTCAACATAACAAAACGTTGTTATGTCGTGATCACGACTTGTTTTTTGTTTTTATTTATTTATGTATTTATTGTTATTATTAATAATAATAATAATTTCTGGCCAATGTCTGGCCAGGGAGAGACTAGCCGCAGAAGCGCATTCTTGTAATATGTTAAAGGCGTTCTGAAGAGCAGTAATAAGAGCGCAAATGCTTGTGCGCATGATTAATGTAGCTACATGATTATATTCATGTATGACTCCATATATCATTATTTGCAACAATATTCCCTCAACTGCTACCATTTTAAAGTAACTCTATATGGCGCAATTTTAAAGTAATTGTAAATAACTTGCGGAAAGGATTAAAGCAAAAGCAGGATCTTCATCATTCTTCATAATTTAACTCATACATGCAGCAACTTATTTTGCGCCATTTAGTACGGCGTTGCTTTAAAATGGTAACAGTTAAGGGAATATTATTGTATTTAATTGTATATAATCATATACATGTACATAATCATGAATGTACATTAATCACAGGCGTTTGCGCACATATTATGCTGTTCTAAACGCTTTTAACATAAACTATAATGCGCGTCTGCAGCTTGGCTATTCTCTCGCTGACATTGGCCAGATTATTATTATTATTATTATTAGTAGTAGTATTGTTATTATTATTATTATTATTATTATAGCGCTACGGTGGCGTAGTGAGTAGCACGTTCGCCTCACAGCAAGAAGGTCGGCTGGGTCAGTTGGCATTTCTGTGTGGAGTTTGCATGTTCTCCCCGTGGTTGCGTGGGTTTCCTCCCGGTGCTCCGGTTTCATCCATCCTTCAGTCCATAGACATGTGGTACAGGTGAATAGGCCTATTTCACACTTCCGCGTTCGTTACTTCCGGTTATGGCCGCCCCTGGGTAAACTTACTTCCGGTATAAACAATGGCAGCACAGTCGAGTAGCAAGGCGTTCTGCTGTGTACCTAAGTGCAGCAATTCGAAGCAAAAACAACCGTATTTGAGTTTTCACGAGTTTCCAACAAACGACCATCAAAGACAACAGTGGGTACGTGCAATTAGAAGAGACGAAGGGCCGACGTATACTATTCGAAGAGCGAGCACATTAGTCTGCAGTCAACACTTCACTGCTGCTGACTTCGTGCAGGGTAGTAGTCGTCTGAAACCTGGAGTTATCCCAAGCCGCTTTCAGTGGAACAACTTTTATGTACCGTCACAAAAGCTGTCTGCTTTTGAGAGGTCAAGTGCTCGTCTAGGAGTAGATGTGCGTGCCCCGAAGACTGTGGATCTGCAGAGCAACAAGGATTCGGCAGTTAGCGTCAAGGACCATGACTACGCTGCACACCCACCCCCTGGTAAGTATCTGTGTTTAAGTGTAGATGCAAAAATATACACACCAGGGCTGCACGACTATCTCAATTAGGGTTGGGGTCATTACATGAAGTACATTTTACCAAATATGAATTTTCTGTCCTCATGTAATGACGTAAACGCAGCCGCGAGTCACACGTGAGCAGTCGCACTGTTTGTTTACCTCAGAGAGGACGCGCGTGCCTGCAGTGAACAGAACCTACACATTCTGTGAATAACAGGCAATAGTTGTAAATGATGCTTAGTTTGTTGCACAAGGCAAACATTTCGCTCCTTAATCAGGAGCCGCAAGTAGAGCCGTGGTAGTTATGATTTGCATGTATGTTTTGTTTCTTACAGTGAAGGCACGGCACCTAACCTAATGGTTTAACAGTGTTAATATTATATATATTTGAAGCTGGCATAAAGGTAAATTCAAGTCATTAACCATATAAGTCATGAACTATGCAGATCCAAACTATAAATCAGCACTGATTTGATTTCAGCTTAATTAAATTTGTAGAGCTATTTTATAGAAGAATTAAGATATTTGCATCTCTGAATTCACTATTTTTGTAAAGGTGCTTTGAAAAAAGCATTGTTTAAAATGCTACACAATTAAAAGTCACTTGAGTAGTTTAATGTTTTTACTTAGATTTTTAAAAAATGATGATTATTATTAAACCTTTGTAATTTGATTGTCATTTTGTAGGTGCTTTGGATGAAGCCTTGGAATACATAGCAGAGCTGGAGGCTAGGCTAAAGAAAATTTCACTGGAGACACCAACTATGTTTAGTAGGTTTTGTGTGTCTGATCACACAATTCGCTACTACACCAGGTTTCCCTCACAGGAAGTATTCCAGGTTTTCTGGGAGTCTGTTTGTCCATCTGCCACAAACCTTATGTACTGGACAAAAGCACAAAGGATGGGTCGAGAAGCTTCCCCAACACCAAGTCCTGCACGCAAAATTCAGCTAATAGATGAACTCTTCATGTACTGCTGCCGCGTAGCTGCTGGCCTTAGGGAGAGAGTAATTGCTGACATATTTGGTGTTAGCATGGCCACAGTAAGCAGGACAGTCATCACCTGGGCAAATTATCTTTATTTTGTTTTAGGCTCTGTTCCCATTTGGATGTCAAGGGAACAAATTAGCTATATTTCTGCAACTTTTCTGGGGCCTGTACCACAAAGCCAGATTATCTGGCTAGCCAGTTACTTTTCAGTTTAGTTTAACTATCCTGGAATGTGTAAAATAGTTTGAATCAAACGCACCTGAGTAATCCACATACAAAGAATGCACCCCATGACAATCACATAAAATTAAGTCGGTGTCTGTTTACATACATTTGAAGGTTTGTGTTGATTTGTTACATTGTTCAGTTTGTTGTTATTATTAGTTACAAGTTATTGCTATTTTATGATTTCTTCATAACTTTTACAGAAAATATTACAATGTATTCTCTTCATTTCCCCTCTGTGCTCAGAGGCAGATTTGTTACTTTTATCAAAAAAAAGAGCAGTCTCCTGAAAATAACAATGACAGTTCAAGTGAAAACAGCGTTTTTAATAATTGTTATTGGCCAAAATAAACATATCATACAGTTGTTCTGTTGTCCAGTTGTTATTTTACACATTTCATTGTTAGATTTCAAAATTAATACAGAATTATAAAATTGAACTGATATACCATAAGAGTTTACAATTACAATAGTAGTTTAAAAATAGATACAGTTGTAAAACAATATAAAATTAGTTACTATACATATATACATACCGTGGTAACAATTTTAAAGGGTTAGTTCACATGTGTGAGTATCAAGGTGAGTAATTAGTAATAGAATTTGTGTAAATTAACCCTTTACTGCAGCAATGTTTAAACCATAGATAGATATTTGTCCATATATACATAATAGTAATAAAGGTCCAACTTCTCCTTCATTGATGATATGAAGACATCGTCTCGCCAGATCCTCTGGATAGTTATGTCTGACTGTGTGTCAGTCACAAAGTCACACCACTGCAGACCAGTTACGGCAAGCTGGCCTTGAACCTGCCAATAGTATTTGTGTGTTTCTTTGAGTTTGGCTTGGCCCTTTTGGATTTTAATGAATGAAGCCTGGCCTATACTTTCAGCAGATGTAGCTTTCACTTCCACCAGACCAAATGGGAAGATTTCAGATGGGTCATATACTTTGCCATCTGGACTGGCTCCCAGATGTGGTGCATCTGGGTGAACAACAAAGCCACAAGGTAAAACGGTAACGCTCTTTGTTTCAGAATATTGTTTTAAAATTTCTGGTTCAAGCTCAAGTCCACGTTTCATAGCACTTGTCTGCTTCGTGCCTTTTAGTATACGTGCTGCCAATGACTGGCCAGCAGATTCCCCAACCACATGGCAGACTTCCCTAAACCTGCTTGCGGTGACTCTTGGTTGACGCACATGTGCCCAGGCAGCACAATTTGACTGTAGTCTAGTATTGTGCTCAATCTGACCAGATAAGATGTGTGACACTTGTATAGACTGCAAATGAAAGGATTGGTGGTGAGTGGGAACAAAATTAAGATTTGTACTAAACTGACTGCCACACACAGGCAGGTTGGGGAAATCAACTGTAGGTTGATCAGCAGCTGTGAGGGGATAGTGGTAGGAAAGAGGACTGCCCCGAGGTAAAGGACCAAACTGTGAGTCGACCAACTCCATTTTTGACATGCCTCCAAGTATATGAGCCAACAAAGGTTTTGGGTCAATCTGGTTCAGTTTTGCTCCAGAAGCCAGGACATGTGGATCTGGAAGTGGACCTAAATAAATAAATGCTTGTTAGTGTCAACCCATAAAATATGCAACAAGAAATTACTAAATGGTTTTGGGAGTCTGCCAGTGTGTATGTAACTTTATGTAGAAATACATCTGTCTGCGCCTCTCTGTTGTGTCTGTAAATAATGTATGTGCATCTTTATTTAGATGCGTGTCTGTACATTTCTGTGTGTACGTATGTCTTCTGTCTGTATATATAGAATGCTTGTTTATTGAGATTTATGTATGTGTTTCTGTATGTCAACAGTATGGATACATTTTGTATACACAAAGTTTATTATTACCTGTGTGAGCCCTGTACAGCGTAGACTTTACTCCTGTCTTCCCCAGAGAACATGGTTTCTGGACTACAAGTTGACTCACTGCCTCTGGACTGACACCCTTAGTATAAACAGAAAATGTGTCAACCAAGAATATTTGCAAATGCTTAAAAATTGAAAATATTACACTTACCTGGGTCCTTGGACGATGCCATCTCTGTTGTTCACTTGTGCAAGCCACTGTCGGTGGGACAGATTTTAGATGAAGCTGTACATAGTGGGCTGTTTGATACAGCAGAGCTGATAGATGGTTACATAACCCTTTGCCAGCTGCACAACTACATGCATAAGCAGTGACACTAGGCTCTCCATGAGACTTCAAAAACATCTGTAAAAAAACAAAATGTACTTTAAAACTACAAGTCAGGAACAATATTAAACACTTTAAATAGCACAGTTGTATTAACACTGGAACTACCAGAATTGTAGAATAATAATGGTAATACTAGAATTACAATATCAGTCATTCAGACCGTTCTCATATCTAATGGAAGTATGAGAATTATACATATGTGTGTTCTATTTCAGCAAAATTAATCAATTGCAAACACTGGAAGCGGTAGTTCTAGTGTCAACAGTGCATAAATCAGCAATTAGCCTGCAACCGCAGAAGCCAAGTATATTACACCAGAACACTTAAAAACTGCAACAGCAGTTATGTTAAAAAATATAGAACTTGCTATCGGAACAATGATAGCTAATCTGCAATCATATGCCAACCGGCAGATTACATATAACCTCCAGTGTGTGGGGTTCCTCGTTTTTCCTCATTGACCGGTAGCATCTAGCTCTGACTACCACCGTGCTGTCGACTACATTTGACACTAAGCATGCATAAACAATGGAAAAAAAGTCAACATATCTGTAATGAACATATAACATTTTTTAGAAACGACCGTAACTTTATTAACACTTGCTAACGTTAGCGATATGCTAGCGATTGTAGCAAATTCAAAACTTACCATGATATCCGTGAATAAATTCTTCAACAAAGAATTTATAGCCCTTCTTCAGTCTCGATCCTGTGGTTGAAGAGTTTTCTGCAACTATTCGACTGACATCCTCGAACGTAATTTGCGGCAGAGTGGATAGAGATGTTGTGAAGAATCGCTCCATGTCTCCTCAGCAGAGAAAGCGTTTGTTGTCACTGTAGCGGAAGTAAAATTACTCTGGGGCGACGGGCTTCCGGTTCTTGTGAAATTGGCCTATTGGGTAGGCTAAATTGCCCGTAGAGATTGAGTGAGTGTATTTGGATGTTTCCCAGAGATGGGTTGTAGCTGGAAGGGCATCTGCTGTGTAAAACATATGCTGGATAAGTTGGTGGTTCATTCCGCTGTGGCGACCCCAGATTAATAAAGGGACTAAGCCGACAAGAAAATGAAAGAACGAATGACTCGATTTGGGTTCTCTCCCCCCCCCCCCCCACCCTTGTTATTTCCCCCCTGGTCTTTTCAATTCCTATTTTCCCTTTCCCCATTGGACGGTTTTTCGTTTGCCTTCACTCACAGCACTCCCTCTTTTGGCCTGGAGGGAAAGAAATACGCAAATAAATAAATAAATAAATGTATATAAAACCCCACAAGTGTCTGCCTAAATAAATGTATAAATAATTAATGTTGCAGGCAGGTAAACGATTGCATGAAATTACACCAATGTCGGCGGGTTGTAATTTTTTGTTTAGCATTTTCTCATTCCCCCAACATTGCTATAATTGATTGAATTCTTTATCTGCCTGCACTATTAACTGTTTAAATATTTACTTCAGCAAGAATTAGTATTTTCCTCTACATTTATTTGCATATGTCATATTTATGCAAGAACTGATGGATTCATCATTCGTCATTTCGTTGTACGTTTGCGTGTTTCTTCAGAGCTTTGGCCGGTTTGGTCATGCATAGGAAGAGCTTTTAGTGAACAATGAGAAGGCACACAAGAGAAAAAAAAAACTTCCCAGGCTCTGCAAGGTTGCAACGTGCCGAATTCTCCTCGCCAATCGTAAGCCAATTGGTATCAGTTGTTTTGGTTCAATTTGGAATCTCCTCAACCAGCGCAGAGCCCGGGGGACCAGAGAAAGAGCTCCGACTTGGCCCCCCCCTGGTCCAACCACAAAGGAGGCGTGGCTTGCCTTTTATGTTGCCGCTAGGAGCGCTGTTTCTCCTCGACGGTGGGCCACGTTTTCAACCGTCGCCTGGACTGCAGGCACAGAGTCAGCACAGCACTACAAACAACGTGCCGTCGGATGTCGTCGTTCAAATCTTTGACTACTTGTACTTCTGCCAGTTTTAGTGGGCGTAAGGCGATTCCCATGATGCATTGCGGTAACGGGACAAAATACCAAAGGGGTTGCTGCATTCCAGACGTGTTGTCTCCTGCTTTCTACGTGGAAATATGGTCGAGGATGCCAAACAATGCACTCAGCTCGGACAAGCGGGGCGTGGGACACGTCCGATTACCGAAACCCACCCTCCGTCGACCGGTTGATTGACAGGCGGTCCGGCCAATCATAACGCGGCTACGCATTGCCCACGCCCCGAGCACCACTCGAGGACGCGCCTCGCCTGGAGGTCGACACCCAGGTAAACAAAGGACTCTCTTCCGCCTTCGTATATTCGTGTATCCATCATTGATTGGCCTTAAGGTTAGTAGAGTCAATTTCAATGTCTTAAACAACTGAGGTAAAACGCTCCATCACACAGCATAGCTTCTAGTTTTGTAGAGAAGAAACAGCTGGCTTATGGTGAACAGTCCTTGTTTAAATGCGTCGAATAATTAATGACTGTACTAAATATGGTTGGGTTTGAATCGGCAAAACGTTTTCTGGTAGATGGGCAAAGCCTAGCGGCTTGAACAGGGTTCATACGGTCATGGAAAACCTGGAAAAGTCATGGCGGGTTTTGACATGGCATTTTCCAGGCCTGGAAAAGTTTTGGAAAAACAGAAAAACCCACAAAGTTTTGGAAAAGTCACGGAAAACACATATGTGTGTACGTGAACGAAGGTTATATACGTCTTTTCTGTCCTTGGCCAATCACATACTCCCAGATTAGGAGTGCGGTGTAGGCATTGTCTAAATCAATTTTACATAGATATAAATTGAAACTAAATAGATTGTTGTGTGTTTTACCATGTGCTGTGGCCTAATCAAAATGAACATGCATTGCTTTTCTTTTACCACGCATATGAGGCCACTGCATGAAACTTTAGGTCATGAAACTTTACTTGAAAGTCTTGGAAAAATCATGGAAAAGTCATGGAATTTTAGAAGTAAAAATGTGTATGAACCCTGTTTGAAGGATAGCGACAAAGTATCAAGAGCTGACGTGACTGTGAGGGTTTTGGGAGCGTGCTATGACAATGAACAGCTTTGGAGGCGTAGAAAAAAAAATCTCTTTTGATCTGCGACGCAAATCTAGGTTTCTGACTTGACTTTATTTTGCGCATTTGTGCTCTCAAGAGTTTAAAAGGAGGTGGTTTTTTGTTGTTGTTGTTTTTTTTTAACACTGTGGCCGAGAGAGCTTAAGGTGCTGCGGTTTAGGAAAACACATGCAATTACAAAAAAAAAACCCCCAAAAACAAAACCACCAGGATATTAAGAAAAGATCTTAATCCGCTTGACAGCACACCGGCTGTAAATCCTCACAGCGCATACACATTGATAAAACGCGCTGCATTTTCACACAACACAAAAAGAACGGAACACAATAGAAGGGTTTAAAGGGGACCCAATAACATGACGGACGCCGTTGAAGTTGTTGGAGCTCTTTGAAAGGTGAGTTTTTTTGTTCGTTTAGTTTCATATCCCGATCCACATGTCTTTAGTGTTTATTTGCCTAAATAGCCATACACTCCATAACCCGGGAGCCGTCACGTTTTAGGGTCTCCTTGAAACATTTCTGTTGTGTTGTCTGAAAATGAAGCGCGTTAATTAAAGGTGCAGTAGGTGATCTGCCACAATGCTAACCTGTTAGAATAAATCTCTAAAACACAGCCCCTCCCCTGCCGTTCCAAAGCCACGCCTCCTGAAAACACGAGCGTGCACACCTTAAATATGGCAGCAGAACCTTCTCTCGTGTGTTGAGCCAAAGCTAAAGCCTGGCCGGCGGTGTGCAGGAATTACACTCATTCCTACGCCATACACTTACACGCTATTTCGGACCGAACAGTCAGAGTAGCGTGGTAAACAGTACGGGGAGCGCGTCACAGGCCGTCATGGTTCAAAAATGAACCAATGTGAATATGAAACCAACTTCGGCTCAGTAAAGCAGGCTAGACGGAATAGCGTTATTTGTGGTGTTTTGTTGTTGATCTAAATTAAATCGACATCATCGATGCTCTAAAAGGTCCCTTATGAAACCGAAAACAGTCACATCAATCTATCGCCGGAAGAATTCAGTGGCTGAACAACACTTCTGTGCAGATATAACCCATTTGTAACAACAACATCTACATCAGCTTTGCGTGACTGAAATAGTTTTAAAACACAGCGTTACTTGTCTAAGAGAAATACTTCAGCCGTGGTGTCATCCTTCCTCCAGCGTGCAATAGTAACTCCAATATTGATTCGGGATTTCAAAAAGTTTTGATTCGGCATGTTTTTACCCCTCACTGTGTCTGTGTGTGTGTGTGTGTGTGTGTGTGTACACGGAGGGTCTGAGAGATCTGCTGGAGACGAGGGTCGAGAGCGTGAGACTGGTTCCTGCAAAGACCCCAGTGACACACCAGTCTCCGCATGGATGCCGTGGGCTGGTTCTACGACCCGCCAGTGACAGCTTCGGCACGACGGGACGTCCACCGTTCTCAAGCCTCCAGCGCCCGGACTGCCGCTCTGCACAAGACCTTTGGCCAGAGTGGATACGGTCATGCCCAGCCGAGACTGGTTTTACTCCAGGTGTTTTTTTTTTTTTTTTTAATTTTTTTCCTTCGCTTGCGTTGACTGCTGAAGTTTGCTCCTCGCCCCTGCCGCCGCTCGCTCGGCTTTGGACCAGTGGAGCTGCAGATCGGTGGAGTCGCTCTTCAGTGTTTCGCCGTTCAGCGGTGACAATTAAAGTGAAGGGAACTTCACCGAACTGCAACTGGGAGCACGGAACCGAAGCCCCCTTTTTTTTTTACTTACTTACTTACTAGAACTTCCTCTACGTTAAGCTGCTTTGACACAGTCTGCATGGTAAAAAAGCGCTCCAGAAATCAAGACAAATTGAATTTGAATCGACTGATGACGATGGGGTATCCATCTGTTCACAGCAGCCGGAAACAAACACAAACCCTTCAGTGAGACAGAGCGAAAGGCCAAAGAGCGCTTCTTTGTAGTGTATGAAAAGCTGCAGCAGACTGCGTGATTTGGGGACGATAGCCATTTTTCGGGCAGATTTGCGTTTGTTTGATATGCCATTTTGTTTTTTTTAAAGTCGAGCTTCAGCTCAAACTTGCAGCACACTTGAAATAAGAGCAGCACAAACACGGTGAAACTGCAAACCGATAAACTCAATGCGTTTGATAAAATGTACGGTTGAAGAGTCAAACTTATCAGCCCTCCTGTGAAAACTGTAACTGTTTGGAAAATATTTCCAGAAGGTTGCTTAACGGAGAGAAGAGATTTAATAACTACTTTCTGACATCTTAGAAAAGACAACAGGGTTATCAATCCCGACCCTCAACTCAGTCGCCTTCGTGATTCATGCCTGTGCACTTCATTTCTTGTACATTTAGTAGTTTTAGTTTCCCGTGTTTATTCCTTTGTTAATAAATGCTCAATTGTTACATTTTTTTTTTTGGCTTCCTTGTGTTGACGATACAGTAAAAGGCTCTGGGGGCCAGACGATCTCATTGTCCTTCAGGTTTGGCCAGATCATAAACACCTTTGCGTTTGTATAGCCCAGTTAACAATATTTGATGCTTAATTATTTTGACAGTCCAATCTGTCTGGTGCCCCGTTTAAAAGGAGTTCCACACACCTTATAAGTGACCAAAATC
The DNA here is from genome assembly GCA_903798035.1 of Danio albolineatus. NCBI lineage: Eukaryota > Metazoa > Chordata > Actinopteri > Cypriniformes > Danionidae > Danio > Danio albolineatus. The sequence goes on along the minus strand of CAIGQQ010036980.1, from coordinate 6,469,913 downwards.
TCAATATTAATATTGATACTGTTAATTTTAACATTCCAGGCAAACCAAAGAAATTATCACAACCTAATGGGCGCTCTCGTGGGAGGCTAAGGTATTGTTACCAAAATACAGATGTTGATACTTGGGATAAATTCAGGTGTCACTACAGAATATAAATGTCAAAAAAATAAAATAAAAAAAGCTCTCAAGACCTCTGAAGTTACCTGTAAATTCAGGGTTGACAAGTAAACTGTACCATCATGCTATTTTTTATTTTTTGTACAAATTTGAATTCGGTCGTATTCCTCTGACTGTATTTTATTTTATTTTTTATTTTTCATTCTCTGCTTGTAATAATATGTGATGCTGGCATATTGTGTGTGATGTGTATTTCTCTTGTATATGTGTTCATGTGCGCTAAAAGTAAATGAGGAAAAAAAGACAAACATAACAATATGACCCTGTGATTTTTTACATGTGACATGGAAGCTTTTCTATTTTGTTCAAAACGAGATCAGAAAACAAATATTTTACTGCCACCTAGTGGAATAAAATGAAAACTTTAGAAAGAATATGGAGCAGACAGATCGCAGACAACGCAAAGAAAACCTTAAAATGCAATGAGCCAAAAAATAAATAAAAAATTCGATATCCTACATGCATCTTAAAATCGGGAGGGTTTTCTGTAAAAGAAGACCATATTTATCAATCAACTCCAATGTATGTGACCCGGGCACTCTTCTGAATTCAACGAGGCAGAATTCTTTAGAAAACAACACAAACAAAACTAAAACAAGCAAAACGTGCAACAGAGCTGAAGTGGTTAAAAGGAAAGCTCTTACATTTGTTTCTATCAGCAATAGAAATCAAAACTTTTTTTTTTAAATAATTAATAGTGTTAACAGTTTAATTAATAGCATCGTTCGTTCAGTTTTTTCTTTCAGTGAGTGGTTATTAGGTAATTCTTTAGTTAGTTTACTTTATCATAACGGTCGTATTTGAAGTATTATTATCATCGTTGATTTTTGTGTCCCGGTAGTATTTTGCAATGAATAACCAAAGAAAGTTCAATGTAAAAGCACCATATATATATATATGATCAGCAGTTTCATTGGAGAGCAGCCAAAGGCGCAGCATGTATCGATATCCGACTTAAATTTTTTCAAAACTGTCTTGGCTGGGTAAGATCTGTGTATCAGTTTGAATGACATTTCTCTAATGTTGTAAGCTACTATACATTTTACAGACAAAAAACAAACTTTTTCCCCCCATTGAATATGTTTATATATTTCCTTCCCAAATATCTGTCACATCCTGTCCTCCATGTATGTTTGTTTTTGTTATGTGATCTTCCCCATGTCCTCATTTGTTCCAGTTCCCGCCACTAGTTAATGTTAATCTGTTTCACTAGTGTTTATCTCTCAGTTGATGTCTGTTTTCACCCCATGTTCTTCCTCTGTTCACTCATGTAAGTTATTATCAATAAATCTACATGTTTTTGATAATCCTGCGATCTTTTAGTGAACCCAGGCGTGACCATTTCCCTTGAAAACTGCAATTTATCATCGCAGTATCATTGTTCAATTGGAACTGGATTATATACATTTTATTTACACACCCTAGATGATGTTATATGTGGAATCACAGAGATATTTTATATAAACATTTTTTTAAAGGACTGGTTTGAAAATGTAATTTTGGTTAGCCAGTTAATCAATAGTAATGGACACTTATTATCGTACACAGAGTTTCAAATTTAAAATTCCACTTAGACCCCGAGAATATCCAATTGTAATGGATGCTATACCACATAAGGTGTTATATCTTCTTAAAAATGAATGCAGTGAAAAACCTTAATTTGGACGCTATATGTAATACAATATTTATTGGAAAAATAGATGTTTTTAAAAATATTTTATATTTCAAATAAGTGCATTAGAGATTTAATAAATGGTGATATATACCGTGCATCCAGAAGGTATTGATAGCTCTTTACTTTTTACACATGTCTTTATGTTACAGTCTTATTCCAAAATGGATTAAATTAATTTATTTCCAGCTCAGGTATATTCTGTTTCCACTGATCATTCTTGAGATGTTTCAGCAGCTTAATTGGAGTTCACCTGTGGTAAATTCAATTGATTGAACATGATTTGGAAAGGGAGGGCGCCACGGTGGCGCGTGAGTAGCACGTTCGCCTCACAGCAAGAAGGTCGCTGGTTCGATCCCCGGTTGGGCCAGGTCCCGGTTGGGACAGTTGGCATTTCTGTGTGGAGTTTGCATGTTCTCCCCGTGGTTGCGTGGGTTTCCTCCGGGTGCTCCGGTTTCCCCCACAGTCCAAAGACATGTGGTACAGGTGAATTGGGTAAGCTAAATTGTCCATAGTGTATGTGTGCGAATGAGAATGTGTGGATGTGTTTCCCAGAGATGGGTTGTGGCTGGAAGGGCATCCGCTGCGTAAAACAAATGCCGGATAAGTTGGCGGTTCATTCCGCTGTGGCGACCCCGGATTAATAAAGGGACTAAGCCCTTTAAGGGACAAGAAAATGAATGAATGAATGATTTGAAAAGGCATACATACGGTGGCACAGAAAGCTTAAAGTGCTGCAATTTAAGAAAGCACATGCAATAACAAAAAACACCAGCAAATTAAGAAATGATCTTCATCAATTTGACAGCACACCTGTTGCAAATTGTCACAACACCGAAAACGGAAAAAAACGTGCAGCAAATTGGTCAAAACACAACGGAAGAAACGTGCAGCAAGTTGGTGAAAACACAACGGAAGAAACGCGCAGCAAGTTGGTCAAAACACAATGGAAATGTTTCAAGTGGACCCAAAAACATGACGGACCCAGCTGAGATACGGATGTAGTTAATTTATTTATTAACGCAATGTTTCAGTTGATCATTAATTAGACTGATAATTTACAAAAGACAACGGAATCATGTAATCAGGATATTACACCTTTCAAAGACCACCAATCACTTCACTGAACAACAGTCATGGCGGGTCCGTATCTCAGCTGGGTCTGTCATGTTTTTGGGTCCTCTTGAAACATTTCCGTTGTGTTTTGACCAACTTGCTGCGCGTTTCTTCCGTTGTGTTTTGACCAACTTGCTGCGCGTTTCTTCCGTTGTGTTTTGACCAACTTGCTGCGCGTTTCTTCCGTTGTGTTTTGACCAATTTGCTGTGCGTTTCTTTTGTTGTTTGTGTTTTGACCAATTTGCTGCGCGTTTCCTCCGTTGTCTGTGTTGTGACAATTTGCAACAGGTGTGCTGTCAAATTGATGAAGATCGTTTCTTAATTTGCTGGTGTTTTTTGTTATTGCATGTGCTTTCTTATATTGCAGCGCGTTAAGCTCTCTTGGCCACCGTACATACACCTATAAGGTCCCAGGGTTGACAGTGCATGTCAAAGAGCAAACCAAGCATGAAAACAAAAGAATTGTCTGTAGACCTCAGAGACAGGATTGTCTCGAGGCACAAGGCTGGGGAAGGTTACAGAAAGATTTCTGTAATTTCACCTAAGCTGAGTGACCGGGGGAGAAGCGCCTTCGTCAGGGAGGTGATTAATAACTCAATGGTCACTCCTTAGTAAAGGGCACATGACCGTCTGCCTGGAATTTGCCAAAAGGCATCTGAAGGACTCTCAGACCATAAGAAGCAAAATTCTCTGGTCTGATGAGACTAAAATTGAACTCTTTGGAGTGAATTCCAGGCGTTTGGAGAAAACCAGGCATTCGCTCATCACCAGGCTAATACCATTCCTACAGTGAAGCATGGTGGTAGTAGCATCATGCTGTGGGGATTTTTTTCAGCAGCAGGAACTGGAAGACTAGTCAGGATAAAGGGAAAGATGAATGCAGCAATGTACAGAGACATCCTGAATGAAAACCTGCTTCAGAGTGCTCTTGACCTCAGACTGGGGTGACGGTTCATCTTCCAGCAGGACAATGACCCAAAGCAGAAAGAGTGGCTTCACAAGAACTCTGTGAATGTCCTTGAATGGTCCAGCCAGAGCCCAGATCTAAATCCTATTGAACATCTCTGGAGAGATCTGAAAAGGGCTGAGCAAATGGTAATGTGTGTAGAATGTATGAGAAATAAATGAATTAAATCCTTTTTGGAAAAAGGCTGTAACATAAAAAATGTGGAAAAAGTGTAGTGCTATGAATACTTTCCAGATGCACTCTATATATCCCACAGCTAGGTTTTTTGGTCATCAATATTTGGAGAATTGAAGGGGTGGTCCACTATGATATTGTTACGTATGAGCATATTGTTGGGGTATTTCTGTGCCGCTGTGTGTTTGTGTGTCTCTCTCTTTCTCTCTCTCTTGCCCTGTTCTACTCCTGTTTCCAGATCGCCCCGCCCTAATTGGACGTGCTGCGTGTGCGCGCTGTGGTTGGTGCGCGGAGAACTCTGCATCTTTTGAAAAGGAGACCGATGGAGTCAGATCCCGGGGGGAGAGACGGAGAGCTTTGCAAAGAATGTGTTCTTGTTAAAAATCTGTTGTTGTGAATTCTTGTTGAACTGAAATTGTGAACTTTAAGGTGCTCTCCACCTTTCTCCTCTCCCCTCCTTGTTGTGACTGTCACGAATGTTTATTTGTGTATGTCAACGCTGTAAGCTGAGCGCTGTAGGGGCTGAGTGCCATTTACTTTGAACGTTTTCTCCTGTTTTTGGTTTAGTTAAGGAGTGAGGGTAGTATTTGTGATTTATTTTTTCTTCATTTCTTTTGATTCATTAGGTAAGTTATCTTCGGGGTGGAGTTAGTTAATGTTTTGTTTATTATTTTGGCCTTGCTCAGCCCTGAAGCTATTCTTGTTTGCGCTCCTTTTTTTGTTTTCCTTGTAAATACAGACTTTTTCCGCCTTCTAACCGTTTATTTATTTATTTTCTTTAACTTTTATGTTCAACCCCAGCCCTAGACATATGGGGTCGTAACAATATCATATTTTAAACTTTAACTGATGTGTAATGTAGCTGTGTGAACATAAACAGCATCTCTGAATGTAATATGCTCAAAGTAAAATTCAAACGGAGACATTGGCTTTTACAGTGTTAGCAAAGCCTACAGAAAAACAAACTTTGAGGACTACAAAAAATACTGCGCACCTAAGGGGTGTGGTCAGAGGCACTGTAATATTACGGCAGAGAAAGTCCAAACGCTGCTATTTCAACAGAGCTTCTTCTGTTTCTGTATTTAGACTTCCAAATGACAAAACACAAAGACAGAAGTGCTAACAGTTTAATTTTGATCATGTTCCAGAGAATTATAAAATATCTAGCAAGCATTTGACAAAAGAGAACTTCCAGAATCTCTCTCAGTTCGGTTAAAATCTCAAAGGAGCAGCTCCAAAAAGCTGAAGCTGTGGATTGTGAGCCGCAACCTGTAAGTATTTTAGTTTGTTAAAATTGATCTATGACATGCACAGTGTCTAGCATTAACGGTATGTTGTAGCGAGGATGTAAACAATGGCAAATGAAATTTGGGACTACTAAAAATTTAGCTACAAATTCATATTTATCCATCAAACCGCTGCAAACACATACTCTTCAGCATCGCTGCAGCGTCTCTCTATACGGCCACTTTTCCTGCATTCTACATCTCAGAAAATGAACTCACAAAATATGTGAACGTTTCTTATTACTTACACATGCTCCCTTCGAATATATGTGAAAAATATTATGTAACGTATTAAGTAAAATCAATACAGGATAGCTCGCCCAACTCGCGTTGCAGCAGAAAAATCAATCAAAGCTCACATGGGTCGCATCCCACATCTTGTGCTTTATTCTCTTGTCAACAGAGTCACTGTAAATTACAAAAAAAATAACTTAACTATGCGTCAGAGAAAAAAATAAAACATCGGTCCTGCGCACATGTGGTTCTCGTGTTAAATGCGTCTACAGACACACACACACACACACACACACACACACACACACACACACCTAAACATACACACACACACGCACACACACAAACACACAAAATGGAGATCTCTTTAAATTTTCACTCATTGCAGACACTTCCCAGCTAACAAATTTAGGTTTTGAGAACGTTCTCATAACGTTGTCTGTAACGTTCCGAGAATGTTGAAATGTCCAGTTTGCTTAATGTTGCTAGAACTTTTTTTTATGGTCAGCATAACGTCCTTACAACGTTTTCAAAACAACAAACTTTGTTACAAGAACGTTTTTTATGAACATTGTGAAAACGTTTATCAAGTACAAATAATGTCCTGAAGACGTTTCCAAGAACTTTGTTATAAAAACGTTTTTCATCAACATTATGAGAACGTTCATCAAGTACAAATAACGTCCTGAAGACGTTCCAAGAACTTTGTTACAAGAACGTTTTTTAACAACGTTACAAGAACGTTAATAGCGTTATGAAAACATTCTAAAACTGTTTTATTGGTAACGTTCTGTGCTAACATTTCTACAACTTTTAAAGAACGTTAGTGAATGTTCTGGGAACGTTCCCTGTTAGCTGGGTTGTCAGATGTAATTTTAGAGAGCAGGAATGAGGTTCGTCCTTTTCATTCTCTGTCCAATTAGCGCTCAAACAGATATTGCTAACAGCTGTTCTGACAGACTGTTTACTCAGCACAAAAGTGTGCAATTGTAGGGGCGTGACGTGGTGAAATAGAGCCGAACCGTGAATCACAGCACATTATGTTAGCTGACCAATCAGAGTCTCTTGAGAGCGGGCCTTTCAGAGGAACTAGGAAATATGACATATGTCATAATATATAATGAAATATGTCGTTTTCATGTTACCAGAGTAGCTGTATATAATCAAAGTAAGATATATGAAAAAAAATAATGTGATTTTCTACAGATGAAGCATGAGCACACATTGCTTTGCAATTAATAAAATTACATTCTGGACCACCTCTTTAAAGTGATGTAAGGCTTGGAGAACGGTTGACAAATTCTTTGTTAACAACAAAGTTAAGGGAGTTTCTTATAAAATATTGCATTGTATTGGAACGTTTTAAATTAAAAATCAACTACTCCTGTGATTTTTGTTGTAAAGAGAAAGAAACAATATTTCATTTACTTTTTCACTGTATTTTCACAGATATTTTGGATTGATATTGAGAGTTTTTATTGCAAAGAAACCTGATACAGCTGTTAAATTGGGTGGGTCTGGTATAACGATATATGTGAATGATTACAATATAGAAAAGAAAAAACTTATATTATTATAATGTATTGCAATATGGCAAAGTCTGGAACTTGTGATTTAGTTTCTAATTCAGTTAATTCAGTTCTAATTCAAGAAATTAATTCCCAATATGGACAAATGCAGCAGCCAGTTACAGTAACACTTAGGCCCCGTTTACACTAGTGCATTTTCTTTTAAAACGCATAAGTTTTGCTACGGTTACGCCATCCGTCCACACTACGCCGGAGTTTTCGAGTCGTGAAAACGGAGCGTTTTGGAAACGCTGGAGAGGCCGTTTTCATTCTAAACGCTGCTGCCTTATCTCAGTGTAGATGGAGGAAAACGGAGACATTGGAAAACGGAGGCATGGCTGCTGAGATTCGCTACGTGATTGGGGCTGTGGGTCATTGCGTATCCTTCCCTTACTCGTCGAGCGCACATGGCTATAATGTCACCGGCAGACGCCAGACCAGACTTTACTGTAAACACTGTATTTTCGATAGCCATAGATATTTTATATTCATTTGTTACTTTAAGTAACAACTCAACCTCGTCGTCTGTCCTCAAAAAGACCTCTCTTGCTTTCTTTACCATCGCGATCACCGTTCAACCAGCGTTTGTTGCGTTTGTTGACTAACAATAACCAAATGCCGTATGTTTATACTTGAACGCGCATGCCCAGAGTGCGCGAATGGTCACGTGATATACGTTTCTGGTGGAGGGAGATCTGTTGAGAGACGCTGGGTGAGACGCTAGTGTGGACGCGGATCATTTTCATGCTAAAACGGCGTTTTAAAACTAAAACGCACTAGTGTAAACGAGGCCTCAGACACATAGAGAGACTCAAGAATTACAATATGTCCTTCTAACAAAGGGGACACAAAATGGAATATTTCACTTCATATAACATTAGGTTCAAATAATCATGTATATATTTAATATGCATTGTTTGAGGTACTCCTCTGTATAATGTATAAGGATGCTTAGGTAAAGATCAACATTACATAGTGATGTTTAGACTTTATATTTTCAGACCAATTACTTGGGTAAACTACAAGTGGATTAGCAAGTGAATTATGCATGGGAAAATATTTAAGACTCTTAAATATGAAAACAGTTGAACTGTACTAGATCTATGCAAAAGCCGGTCACGCTCTGGATGACACCCTTCAGTGACCATCTTACAGGATCATCTGTTCACAATGCTGGCGCCATTTTTTCAATCCTGCCTTCCAGAGAAAGGATAAAACATTCTCTCAAAGAAGTGCAATTAAAAGTGGTGGTAATACACAGTGTAGTGGTGATACACAAGGTAGTAGTGGTGGTACACAGTTTGTGTGGTTTTCAATGCAAGCGTTGCACCACTGAATGTCTGCAAGACAAAACAAAAGGATTTTCTCCATGTTTCAGGCTATCCGGAGCACTCAAAGACTTCAGAAATTTACTGCATGCTTCTGCAAGCAATTTCATGGGGATTGGATTTAGCTTTTTATTTTGTTTATTATTAGCAAAACTACCCCTCAAAGGTAATTGAAAAAAATATTGAAAGTTAATTATAATAATATGATTATTATTATAATAATAATAACCAATTATGCAATACAATAATATTGTATTAATTCATTACAAGGCCTATATACAGTACTCAACATATATAAGTACACCCCTCACAAATCTCTAATTTAAATTAATATTTTTTATAGGAAGCTTTACAAGATTATATTTGTTCATTAGTCAGTACTGAAGCCAAATCTAGAGTTAATCTAACAAAATAATTTATGATAATGGTCCAAAATTAGTACACACTAATTTCGATGTTAGGGAAATATAAAATAAAAGAATAAAAAAAGTGAAACAAAAAATGTTTAATATTTTGTTGAAATTTTGTAGTTTGCACCGCCCCCCCCCCCATTCCCCACTGAATTTATTTAAATGTATAATCTTTCATCTTTCTATTTCTAAAGATGTTCGTTGACTAATATATTATTTTAACCCTTCTGTTCAAATTTACCTTTTGTTATGTTAGGGATGAAAACATCCATTCACTTAAACAGATGAAACTGAATCAGATAATTTTTTATTTCATTCATTCATTGTCTTCGTGGCTTAGTCCCTTTATTAAACCAGGGTCGCCACAGCGGAATGACCCGCTAACTTATCCAGCATTTGTTTTACGCAGCGGATGCCCTTCCAGCCGCAACCCATCTCTGGGAAACATCCATACATTCTCATTCACACACGGACAGTTTAGCTCACCCAATTCACCTGTACCACATGTCTTTGGACTGTGGGGGAAACCGGAGCACCTGGAGGAAACCCACACGAACACGGGGAGAACATGCAAACTCCACACAGAAATGCCAACTGACCCAGCCGAGGCTCGAACCAGCGACCTTCTTGCTGTGAGGCGACAGCACTACCTACTGCGCCACCGTGTCACCCCCATCATTTTTTATTTTATTTTGATTTATTTTATTTTATTTTTTTGCATAAATCTGTTAATCAACCTTAGTCCTGATTAAAACTACTAAATGTTTAGAAAGTTACAGGATTTTAACTCTTTAATTGTCAAGTTCACAAATTATGTCACTGATTTGGTGAAAAAACACACAAAATTATGTATTTTCAATATAAAAATTAATTGTGGACTGGATTTTTTACTTTTTATCACAGTCTTGGACATGTGGGCGATTAGTAACAACATTGTCATTGATGCAGTGTTAGATGTTCATTTTTTCCCCCTTATTTACTATTGGTGGTTGTCTTTGTCCTATTGACTTTCATTATTACCATATTTGATAGAGCATAAATACACAGTCTTTGTTTTTATTTACTCCATGTAGTTCTGAGAGCTGAGATGCATATTATGATTTTCTCTGACACATCAAGGTAAGTGCGTAAAGGTCACTTCATAAAGGTCACAGACACACACACACACACACACACACACACACACGAGGGCACAGCTTTTTTTGCACTGGCCTATCTAAAGAGTTAACGGTGCCAACTGATGATCAACAGTAAAAATGTACAATTTTTACCACTTCCCAACAGGGAAAACCAGCAACAATCAAAAATGCATGATTATATGGTGTCATGGCTTTGTAATAAAAACAGTGTGGTTATAATGGAAGTCAATGGGGCAAAAACAGCCACCAACAGTAAATTAGGGAGAAGAAAATGAAAATGAATAAAAAACAATTAGGGGTGTGACGAGACGCTTACCCCACGAGACGAGATGAGACGAGACATGAGATTGGGTTCACGAGAACGAAACGAGACAAGATTTTTACACTATTTTAATAAATGTTCAATGATAAAATATATAAAATGCAAAATATTTTATTCAACTAAAAAAAAAGCTTTTTTAAATCAACTTATCATGAATGTTATTTTACATTTATTTTAATGAATTATGCCATAAAGGACATGCAAACACTGCTAAATATTTTGCTATAAACTCAACTGGCTTCTCCTCTGTATATTTTCACATAAGATTCGTACTCTTATCCACAAATTGAACTTTTTTTTAAATGTATGTAATTATGTCATTTTTGGTTTTTAATTTTTCAGCAGTTTCACATTCATTCGGCGACAGCTTCTGTGTTTTTTTCCGGACAGCATAAACGTGTGTTCAGTGATGAAGAGGATGACAGGTGTGTGTGTGTCTCCGGGAGTTTATTGTGAGTGTGTGCGTGTACTCGGAGGAGATGTGTGTGTGTGTGTGTGTGGTCCTTTACTGACTCAGTAGGTGCAGAGAAGCTAAAAGTCTAACACAATGGTAATAGTTTGATTACCGTGTTTACATGTCTGTACTGCACTTTAATAATACCACTGAAATAGGAATACTCCACATGTCTTAATTCAATTTGTGTTTATGACAATTATGGCTTTAAGCACATCTAAAGTGCTATTCCATCGCATGTTATGAGCCGTGGTTAAAATGTGTGCCTGCAGTAGCAGCCTCTGCTTTAGGACGCGGCAACCTTTGAACTCCGGTGACGAAAAAAAAAGGTTACGTCACACCCACCAGCCCAAGCAAACGAGTGACGCGCAACTCCGAGGCCAGCCTGCATTGCCAGGTGTGTGCAAAGCACTTGATGTGTTGTTCAAATCCAATCCACCGTCCAATCTTCAGTGCTAAATTCACCCTCACACTCCATCAAAACATCACAACTCACCAGACAACTTTTCACCTTGGCGAGAAATCTCGTCACGAGTTAGTCTCGTCACGATTTGACCCGAGATCTTGTCACACCCTTAAAAACAATACATCATGTTGTTTCACAAGTCCAAGACTGATAAACGGTAAAAAAATCCAGTCCACAATTACTTTTTATATTGAAAATATGGCATTTTGGGTGTTTTTTTCCAGCCTGATCTCACAAGAAAACATAAGCATTTTACGTTTTGCCAGTTTAGTGGCTAATTCGTATAAAAAAGTATGATTTAAAAAAGAAGGCGTGGCACCCAACCCCATCCCTAAACCCAACCGTCATTGGGTGATGAGCAAATCGTACTAAATTGTACGAATTAGATTGTACGAATTCATACGAATTAGCCACTTAATGAAAAGTTACGAATTGCCGTGAGATAGCGTTGGTTTTTCCACCAAATCAGTGACATCATTTATGAATTTGGCAATCCTGAATCCTGTAATTCTTTAAACAATTTAGTAGTTCTGATCAGGACTGAGGTTGATTAACAGATTTATGCAAAGGAAATTAAGAAAAATACATCTGATGCATTTTTACAGCAGTTCAATTTAGTTGATGTTTTCATCCCGAACATAATAAACGGGTAGTGAATTTGCCCAGAGTGTATTGTTGAGTTTTTTTTTTTTTAAGTATTTTTCTCAAAATTTGTGTCAAAATAAGATGTCACCAAAAATCATTCTATTAGCTGAAGCATAGAATGCTATGACCTAATTGAGACTCAAAATCACCCCAGAGTGGATGAAAACATCCCCAACAGAAGGGTTAATAAATTTGTTCATTAAATAAATCTGTTTTGTTTAAATTCCCCCAAATTTATGACCTATGTTCACTGAGAAATGGATAAAAATATTCATTTTCAAAATGGGGTGTACTCAATTAAGTTGAGGTCTGTTCTTGTTTTTAAACTGTATAACCTGCAGGTTTTTATGAAGGGGTTAAAATCCCCTTAATACAAGTCCAGAGCTGCTCAGTGCTGTATTTTTCAGCAGTGTTTATAACTGGCCATGGCCTGACGGAAAGCTTTATAAATAACTGAGTTTTGACAACATGTTAACCCACCCCCTCTGCCAGCTTGACCACTGTCTCTGTTCAAGTCCCCTAGACATGTCCATTGGTCTTCAAAAGCTAAAGACACACACCACTTTGAATGATCCTCGTAGCTTCTGAACATCTGAGGTCCAGGTAGACAGACTGTGTTAATGTTCATCACGTGCCAGGGAAGTGAGCAGTTAGAGGGGAGTTGATGTGCCTGGTGAAGCCATGATTCCACCAGAAGATCTGTCCCCAGTGCTTGAGCCACCCAGCCTGCGTAAATATCTGTAGAGAATTTTCAGCATGGAATTAGAGCTTATGTATTATTTAATCATTTATGGATATTATTCTATTGATTTATACTAAAACATTCACAACTGTTTCCCCTAAAAATAATCTTATACATTTCAATGTTTATGCTTTGATTCTGTGGAATACAAAAGAAGTCTGTCCTCCCTCCTATGGAGTTAGTTTTGTTACTTTATTATTTAATCAAAAAAAATTGTTTTAGGGAAAAAATAAGTACATAGAAATAAAAAAATAAAAGATTGCAAATAAAAAAAACTTTGAATAATAAAAAAATGATGTCGTGATAATATTATGTTAGTGGGTGACGCAATGGCGCTGTCGCCTCACATCAAAAAGGTCACTGCTTCGAGCCTCAGCTGGGTCAGTTGGCACTATTGTGTGGAGTTTGCATGTTCTCCCTGTGATTGAGTGGGTTTCCTCTGGGTGCTCCGGTTTCCCCCACACATCCAAAGACATGTGGTATAGGTGAATTAGGTAAGCTAAATTGTCCATAGTGTATGTGCGTGAATAAGAATGTATGGGTGTGTCCCAGTGATGGGTTGCAGCTGGAAGGGCATCCACTGTGTAAAACATATGCTGGATAAGTTGGCGGTTCATCTGTGGCAACCCCAGATTAACAAAGTTGAAAAGAAAATGAATAAATGAATGAATGAAGGTAATGTTTTGTATTGCTAAAAATAAACTATTGTCGTATTATGCAGTTACCACAGTTTTCATGGCACACTCAATCATTTTGCTCTCTCTGTTCTGCTTATTGCACATCTAGAATCTTTGCTTTCAAGTTGAAATGTTTTGCTTGCAAGTTGGAAAGTTTTGAACCCATATATGCTGTAGTTAATATTGTGTCTTTATTATTCAAACAAACACATGGGGCTCTATTTTAACAATCTAGGCACAAAGTCTAAAGCGCATGGTGCAAAAGCATTAGGGCCATGTCCGAATCCACTTTCGCTACTATATGAACGGAAAAATACAGTCTGGTCTAACAAGGACGTGTTATTCTCTTAATGAGTTATGGGTGTGTTTTGAACACAACCTATATTAAACCAATCAGAGTCCCATCTCTCATTCCCTTTAAGAGTCAGTTGCGGCATTCCGCATTTGCTATTTACATGGAGGACTTTGTAAGTGGAAAAACTGAATGCTTCACTAGCGCGAAAAGAGATAAACAGACCATCTGCAGTGCGAGGACAAAGAACGAGCCTCCTCCATTCGGCCTCTTTACTTTCTCTTTACTTTACTTTTACTCTTTAGTTTACTCCTATACTTTCGTGGATAAGGAAACTCACTCCACTGAATACATCCATTAGCATACATATTTCATTTAGTTTGTTAAGTGCAAAGATTGGCTTCAAAACTATTTCTAAATTGAATAAATGAATAAATAAACAATGATAATGAAGTGTGGTCAAACACAAGTCCTATTCTTACGCCCCATATGGTGATGCATACCTCTCAAAAACCCGACAGGTGGACTTGTTTTTGTTAAAACAAATATAAATATGCATATGATAAATAAATAACGCTTCCACTAATAACATTATACAAATGTAGATGTTCATGAATAAACCGAAAATAGCCCCCTCGACATGAAGGTAGAGGTTTTTATATCTATGTAGAAAATTACATTTATAAAGATATTTGTTAATTGCTGTCCATCCTGTGAGAGCAATGTGTAATGCTGCATTCACACTAGACGCGGAAGAAGCGCCAAGCTTCTGAAGACATTCGCGCCACGCTAACCAATCAGTGATTATGACGTAGCACCTGTTGTTGGTTTCCCAGAGGAAAATCCTCCTGCCGACACGAACTACAGTTCATCAAACTGGGCTCGACTCAGTCAGAAGCACCGCTGAAAGCTTCCATCATCCAGGTGTAGTTTCTGGAGGAGTTTATGAGCTCACAGAGTTGGGTGCACCTTTTGAAAGGATCTAGTGGACTCAGACATTTAGATTCCGCGTCTGTTGTGAAGTGGATGTGACGCGTGAAGCGAGTAAACTCAAAATGTTCACGCATCTTACATGCGAATAGTGCGATTTATCCGCGCTTGCCGTGTCTGATGTGAACACAACATAAGAGTTTTGGACCATATAGGCCAATAACTAACCTGCTCTGTGCTGGACTTTAGACTAGCTGTTAGTTGGTCAATGGTGCGGTCTATATCAGTTCCTCAAAACAGCAACGTGCCAACAATGCGCCTTAAAACACCTCCTTTTCAGACTAACACACAAATGTACGGTGGCCAGGAAGTGCAAAACAATATTACAAAGTGTGAAACACTTTTATGAAGCTCGAGACAAATTTACTTTTTGCAAAACTTTTTTTACCTAGCATAAGACACAATTACATAGGAAAAACTTTTACCAAGGACAAAACAAGATTACATTTTAGAAAAAAAATTAACAAGACGCAAAACACTTTTACCAGTCCCGAAACAAATTTACAATAACAGGTTCTTTACGGAAAGGGAATGTACCAAATACGCGGAAGTGACGCTGCGAAGGCGTTGTTATCCTCGCTAGAGTGCGAACTAAAAATGACTGATGTACATGTGCTGTACATGTAACCAACACGTGGTCTATATAATAATAAGTATTAATATATATGTGTTATTAATATGATGATATACATTAATAAATACAACACGTATTGTGGGTGAGCAAGTATGCATTTATGATCTGAAGAGGAATAGAGCCCTGCATTTAAGCCCGAGTCCGTCCGACTTTTTTGTGCCCCTCGGGCCGGGCTTCAGCCCTATTTTCATGTCTTAGCTAGTGTGCATATCGGGCTTCGGGCCTGCTTTATAAAAAAAAAAAAAACGTCAAAAAAAGTTTAATGACATCTAATGCCTGCAGTCCGGAAGCGCCAGCGATGCCGTGCCTATAGAGATTTCTAACCACGTAAAAAATGAAAGAGGAAAGGTCAGGTCAACTTTTCAAATAGTGACAACTTTAAATGATGAGCCGACTGGTTATGCACAATGCACAACTTGTAAGTCCAAGGGGCCTGCGGTATGCACAAATGCAGCACTGCCCCGCCTCCTTCCCTGCATCTCAAGAAACACAGAGGCTTACTGTCAAAGGCTACATTATTTAAGGGCATTTATTATGATTTAATTCGTTTCTTTTTTTATATATTTCTTTTAAATGTGAATGTAATAAAAGCACATCAGCACCCAAGAAAAATCAGACGCTCAAGACATAATCTTTAAAATTATGGCATCCTAAAAATTGCAATTTATATGTCAGAAGATTGTGATATGCTACAACCATTAGTGAAGCATTAATTAAATCCTTACTTTCCACTGACCAAAAATCATCCACCCGCACAGTTGAGCAGTAGAGGGGCTCTAATAAAAAAATATGATTTGTATATATTTTTGCTTGAAAAAATATATTTTAAAAACGAATTTTGTATAGTTTGTCTATAGTTTAAATA
The DNA here is from genome assembly GCA_903798035.1 of Danio albolineatus. NCBI lineage: Eukaryota > Metazoa > Chordata > Actinopteri > Cypriniformes > Danionidae > Danio > Danio albolineatus. The sequence goes on along the minus strand of CAIGQQ010036980.1, from coordinate 6,453,755 downwards.
GTTTTGTTGGTCAATTATCTTCTAAAAAAAAAATAGAAGAACGAATAACATCTGAGGTGAAGTGCTTCAAAAAAAACTCCGCTATGCGTCAACGCCAAAACACAAACTAAATTGTTAACTGGTCATATTAATAATAAATGATTATTTATTGAATAAAATAATAATTGATGTGTCTATTTTGTGACTGACGTATTAAATATTGCATTTTAAAATACTGATTTGTTTACAGAACAAATCAAAGCATACAGAACAGAGCATCTTCACGCACCTGCAGTGTTTCCAACAGCATAGAAAAAAAGAATAAACTAAATAAAAATAATAAAATAGATAGTCCTGCCCTAGATATTTTTCATTTAAATGAAAAGATTTTATTAAATTTAGACAAAACTTTTTAAGAACCGGCATACGCTGTTTGTCCAATCATGTTCTTTTCTTCCATCGAATAAAAATATCAGGCTACCTCGAATCGATCGCATTAAATATGCATTTTATTAATGTTCCGCTGTTAATATTATATTACAAAACCCCTGTCAACATTTTTAACATAAGTCATTATTTTAAAGATTATGTCTTATGATTATGACTTATTTCCTCCGTCTCACTCGCGGTTCATGTAGGCTATTGTAAAAATGTATATTATATAACAACTATTAATAACTGTAATTTTCTAAATGGAAAAAAGTTGGTTTGTTAGTTGTACACTAAATTATAAAAACTATAGCCTATTTGTTGAGTTTATGACGCAGATCCAGGACGGAGGCGATCACCATCAGCGCAGGTTTGGCATGAGTTGTCAACTGTGTCAAACTGCATTATTCTTTGCTTCTTTGGCAAACGTGTTGTCGGCATGTGTGGTTGCACATGTTACCGTCCCCCGATTTAACAAATATGTTGCACATCAGAGGCTGATCACACAAAGCGCACCTTTCCGTTACAAAAGCGCGAGGCACACCGCACTGCCTTTATGCTGACAAGAAAAAAAAGAAGAGCAGTGCGCTTTATGTCATTGGGAAACGGCTGAATCAGCTGACCCGTATTGTGTGCGAGTGATCATCGGTAAAGTCATACAGCTCTAGATAACTTGAAACAGTGACCACAGGTCTCTCCTCCATCATTAAAGGTTTTCTGTAAAAAAACAAACAAAAAATACAATAATTTCTCTAAATCATTCTGATAAAAAGGAAATGAAAAATATTAGTTCTCTATCAAATACAAATCTGGTCTATTTTAATGGCTGTATAGGCTAAGATGTTTGGCGGAAAAAAAACGGGCTCCGGGTTGGACTCGGGCCAAAAATTTTGATTGGCTGTCGGACAAGGGCCAGGCTACAGCATGTGTGTCTCAGGCCAGGGCTGGGCTCGGGCTTAGATTTAAGGCCCGTGCAGGCTCTTAAAAGGAATTAACAGCCATTCTAAACCAGAGTGTACACAGTATGCGTAGCTCATGCAGCAGAGTAATAACCACTCCTAACACCGGCTTCATTACGTTTACTTTTAAGAGTCCTCAAGCAGATGTTTACACCGTGTAGACTTGACATCATGTCCGCAATTACAGTGTGCAAGGGGCCCTCGTTAAAATATTGAACACATTGATGCAGTCTGGTGTTTACGTCTGGTCCGCATCTTTTAGAAACTCCAAACACAGACCACATGTAAAGCAAAACCACGTCAAGCTGCTCATGTGTTTGCCACAAAACATTCCTTGGCCGCAGTCCATGTTCGGTCACCATAAACTTTATTTACGCTATTTACTCCACAACACGAATTTACAGCACTCACCACCAGCGACGACAACAATGCCCATCACTTCCGGTGTTTGGAACATTCCCTTTCCGTAAAGAATCATTGTAAATTTGTTTCAGGACTGGTAAAAGTGTTTTGAGTCTTGTTAAGTTGTTTTCTAAAATGTAAACTTGTTTCGTCCTTGGTAAAACCGTTTTTCCTATGTAATTGTGTCTTATGATAGGTAAAAATGTTTTCCAAAATGTAAATTTGTCTCGAGTTTCGTGAAAGTGTCTTTGTGCTGTGGCACAAAACGTGAAAATTAGGCTTGCGCTGGTCTGTAAAAAGCAACAAAACGTGCCATACGCATCTTGTGCCTTATATCACCAGGTGTAGGATAGGGCCCATGTAGTAATAAAAAAAAAAAGATTACATTTAAAAAAATAAAATAAAATAAAAAAAGTAATCAGTAAAAAAAATTGCATTGCAAAAAAAAAAAAAAAAAAAACGATTGACATTTTATGCAGTTACCACCACATTTTTATTGTACACTCTCAGATCTAAAATCGTTGCTTGCAAGTTGAAAAGTTTTGAGGGCTGCAGATCAAGGGGTGGTCTCTTCACTCAGGGATGAAAGGCATTTTCTATTGGTCAATCTTCATTGAGGTCACAGGATGGCCATGGCCACTACGTTTTCGCTTGATTGTACAATAGGCAGTTTCAAAAAGTCCCTATTATGGGTTTTTGAAAATGACTTTTCATGCAGTGTGTAACACAGCACTAAGTGAATGAAAACATTCAGCTGAGGTTTAAATCTAAAAATTGCACCTTGTTTAAAACTATTGATCGAATAAATGAATCATGTTGGATTCTGATCTTTTGCCTGAACGTGTCGACGTCGATACGGTACATCACCAAATATCTAGTACCGGATCCGGTAAAACGTGAATGCGCCTTTCTCTTCGGACACTACCAGAGCGCAGGGAATCACAGGACTGATCATGACACAAAAATGACGATCACTGACAAATGGAGATTTGGCTGGAGGGAATAAAAAGTTAAAGCTCATTTGCACAACAATACCACAGTATAGCAGATGGGTATGGGGATAGGTTAAGTTTAAGAGTAGAGCAACATGTTGTTTAACTGCATTGCTTTATTGCATTCCTGCATTGGGCTCTCACATACTCTGTATGCTACTTCAAAGCCGTGGTGGGTGTTTCTCTCTGTCTCACACTGAACCCAGTTGATATTGTAATAACAGTGAGATAAGTGAAAAATCTGTTTTTTTTTGTGCACTGCAAAGACAATTTTTTAATGCTATATTAATGTATGTGAAAAAAAACTTGAAAAGTTGAACTTGAATCTTGTGCATGGCTACATAATCAGTGTAAATAGTTGCTTAAGCACAGTTTTGTACTTTGACATAATGCAGTGTCAATGAACTGCAATGGTTTGAAATAGGAGATTTGAAGAGCTCTTACCATCCACATAGTTCTGTGATTTGGCAAAACTGAAAAACGTCTGTCCTTGAACTGACTGCAGCTTTTGCAAACTCCTCTGGTTTTTAATGGCAGGTGTTTTGCCATCACAAATTTGTGCCATTTCTCCAATATCTGGGCGAAAAGCCACAGGGACAGAGCAATTATACATACGTGGGTTTAGATATGCCAACTGCCATGCTGTTAAGACAAAGGAATACTTATTTTAGACTTGTGAACAGTTATATCACCTCTTAAGTCAAACGTATCACATAACATTGGATTTCCATGTGCTCACATATTTGATGAAACTGTGTATAGTTGAATGTAATGCAGAATAAAGTCTGTCCATAGTATTTTCCTGTGAGAGGGTAGCTGTAGTTTCTCTCTGGGAATGGAGGAAAATGTGGAACACTGTGTGTGAGCCAGAATCCCTGATTGCGGTCGAACATCAGCACCCCTGCAGAAAATATATAGAACACAATACAATCCTTCATAAATCTTCAAACAGGTGGAAACACTGATACATCTGATACAAGGAATGTTTATTCACGAGCAGTGTTGGGTAAAATAAAGCCCACCTTACTTTTTAAAAACAATCAAATTAATGCAGAAATAACATAACATGCTTTCAAGGGTGACTCAAGAGTGTAATACATTTCTTTTGAATGTAACTTTATCCAACACTGTTCATAAAGTGATTCCTCATGTGGACCATGCAAGATAAGGACTAAAAAACAGAACTTGTAATGCTGGGAACTGATGAAATCAAAAAAACGATGGATGAACTATTTATATATTAAACGGTGAAACACTGGTTACATACATAAACTAGGGGACACACAGTAGGAAATTGGGTGTAGGGAAAGATGAGAAACCCTACGACAAACAGGAGACAAGGACAAAGGAACAAAGGATTACATAAGACAAATCTGACTTAATCAAGACAATAAACAGTAGAGAGAAACTGGGACGAGGAACAAGTTTGGAGAGAATCAGAACAAAACCACAAACACAGTCCAGAGTCCTGGCCTGGCTGTACCGGGTATTGGGTGTACCGGTATAACTGAGAGCCATACTGGGATTGGTGGGTGAGGAACTTGGATGGCACCAGCAGGCTAGGAACTGGACAGAAACAGGTAGGGCAAGGAGTTGGGGTGGCACTAACAGAGCTAGATGGTGGACTGGGATCGGCAGGGCGAGGAGGTTGGGAGGCACTAACAGGCCTAGTAGCTAAACTGAGCCAAGCGGGGCAAGGAGTTTAATAGATGCCAACAGAGCTAGTAGCTAGAATGGAACTGGCCAGGTGAGAGCCTTACTACGAGCAGGAAACAAGGACAACAGAACAAAGCACTACATAAAACACACCTTATTCAATCCATTCAATAAACATTAGGGAGAAACACTCATGGAGAGAATCTGAACAAAAGCACAAACACAGGCCAGAGTCATGACAAAAATAAGAAGAAGGGTGATATGGGGTGTACCAGTATGGCTGGGACCGACAGGGCGAGGAAGTTGGATTGCACCAGTAGGCTAGGAGCCGGACAGAAACTGGCAGGGCAAGGAGTTGGGGTGGCACTGACAGGGTTCAAAGTTGGACAGGGATTGGCAGGGCTAAGAGGTTGGGAGGCACCAACAGGTGTAGTAGCTAAACTGAGCCAAGCAGGGCAAGGAGTTTAAGGGATGCCAACAGGGCTAGTAGCTAGAATGGAACATTACTACAAGCAGGAAAGAAGGACAAAGGAACACAGGACTATATAAGACACACCTGATTCAATCAATACAATAAAACCTAGGGAGAAACACACATGGAGAGAATCAGAACAAAACCACAAACACAGTCCACAGTCATGACCAGCGGGGGCGAGGAACTTGGACGGCACAAGCATGCTATCAGCATGAAACTGGCAGTGGACAGAAACTGGCTTGGCAGGGTGAGGAGGTTGGGAGGCACCAAGAGGCCTAGTAGCTAAACTGGGCCAAGTGGGATGAGGAGTTTAAGGGAAGGACAAGGAATTTTATACCGACATAGCTGAGAGTTGGAACCTGGACATTGGTGACAAGGTTAGGATCCGGACAGGAACCGGAAGGACAAGGAGCTTGGGTGGCGCCAACAGGGCTAGAAGCCAGACTGGCACTGGTGGGGTTAAGAGCTAGGAAGATGCCAGCAGGGCTAGTAGCTGGACTGAAACCAACGGGGTGAAGAGTTTGGGTGGTGCCCGCCTTATACCATATACTGGAGCTGAAGCCATCACTGGCGGGTGCTTTGGGGCAGAACTCTAACTACATACATAAACTAGGAGACAAATGGAGGATATCAGGTGTAGGGAAACAAGACCGGACAATGAACTAAGGAAACACAGAAACTTAAATACACAAAATAATCAAACTGAAACAGGTGCTAGGGATCAAGACACAAGTAAAACTAAGAAACACTAACACAAGCAGGAAAAGGAAACAGGCCCAAGAAGCATACATGGAGATCATCAAAACAAAAACAAAACAATACCACCAACACAGTCCAGAGCCCAGAGAGAACTGAAGAGAATTGAAAGTAAAATGCAGATTTCTTCTGAACTGGAGATTGCTAGGACTAATAATATTAATTTATCAAAATAATACAGATACTCCCCTTACAGGAAACCAAAAAATAAATTGTTAACAAAATGTTGTAAACAATTCAGAACAATAATTTAATAAATAATCAAGTTATCATTTTAGTTTGAGTGCATTTTAAGCATAAGACATTAACTAATATTACAGTCCCCAATCTTCTGAAGGCATAGTGTAAATAAATACAAAATACCACACAAAAATAGTACCTTTTGTATGTCCGTACTTGCTTGGGTACTTAAGTTCTGGTGGAGCATCATTGTAAAGCATATACACTGAGCTGTTGGACTGAAAAGTTAAAAGTGCAATAATATGAGTGCAGCAAAGTGTCCTTTACAGAATCTGTTAAAATGTGAAGAATTCTAACAAAAGTAAGAGATCATACAAAATCAGTGGGAGTCAAGATTTAGATGAGTAAGATGTTTTAGTGAACGTGAGCATATGATTTTTATTTAAATTGTAATAATTGTGTTTGAGTCCCTTAGTCCTCCTGAAAGTAAAAAGTTGATCTCACAATCTCACAATCATACATTCAGTACTGGAAAGGGTTCAAATCAGCAAAAGATACTGAAAAACAAAAAAATCTGCAGGACATGGAAATTTTTTGTCAAAAACAGCAGCAGTTTAACTGTTCCGAACAAACAAGACTCATGAACAACCATCACAAAGCCAAAAAATACACATAGATCATCAGGTAACCACACACAATACTCAAAAAACAAGGGCATATGCAAACATTGGGTTATTTTGATAAATTTAGCTATGTTTTTGAATTACAGTAGTCAACATTTGACATCACAGTTGTCCTAGAACTACTGGATAACACCCATTCTAGTATTAATATTTTTTTTTATATTGACTTCAAATGTTGACTACAGTATGTAAATATCTTTTATCTGAAATATCTTACCCAGAACACTACCAAATAAAAAAAATAACAATTTAACAGATTCTGCAAACTTTCCAGCAGAAATTTACACTACCTGACAAAATTCTTGTCACCAATCCCAGTTGTAAGAGCAACACATAATAACTTGATCATTTAAAAAAAAAAATCCTAAACAGATGAATCATCTGTTGAACTGCAACCCAAACATCACAAATACTGCAGAGGACCTATTGGAACCTGTGTGGACCCAAGATTCTCATAGAAATAAGTCAATCTGGTGAAGAAAAAAATCATGGTTTGGAGTTACATTCAGTATAGGGTCGTGCAAGAGATTTGCAGAGTGGATGGCAACATCAACAGCCTGAGATATCAAGACATTTGTGCTGCGCATAACATTACAAACCACTGGAGAGGGCAAATTCTTCAGCAGGATAGCGCTCCTTCTCATACTTAAGCCTCCACAGCAAAGTTCCTGAAAGCAAAGAAGGTCAAGGTGCCAGGATTGGCCAGCCCATTCACCTGACATGAACATTATTGAGCATGTCAAGGGTAAGATGAAGGAGAAGGCAATGAAGATGAATCCAAAGAATCTTGATGAACTCTGGGAGTCATGCAAGAATGTTTTCTTTGACATTCTAGACGACTTTATTAATATGTTATTTAAGTCATTGCAGAGATGTATGGATGCAGTCCTCCAAGCTCATGGGAGTCATACACAATATTAATCCTTTTTCCGCTGCACCATGACTTTATATTCTATACTGTACATATACTATGCACTATACTGTATTTCTGTTAATGATCAAGACATTTGTCTAAGCAAAGTCAGACCTTACAGTCTAATTAAATAAATAAAAATCAAGGCGTGATCATATTTTATTTTGTTAAATTAAGCTTAATCTAGAGACCCTTGCTTTTTATATGATCAAATAGAAGTCAAGTTATTATTTGTTGTTCCTAAATCTTAGATACACGACAAGACTTTTGTCAGGTAGTGTGTATAGTTCATTCATTCATTCATTTTCTTTTCGGCTTAGTCCCTCTATTAATCCGGGGTCGCCACAGCGGAATTAACCGCCAACTTATCCAGCATTTGTTTTACGCAGCGGATGCCCTTCCAGCCACAACCCATCTCTGGGAAACACATCCACACATTGTCATTCACACACATACACTACGGACAATTTAGCTTACCCAATTCACCTGTACCGCATGTCTTTGGACTGTGGGGGAAACCGGAGCACCCGGAGGAAACCCACGCAACCACGGGGAGAACATGCAAACTCCACACAGAAATGCCAACTGGCCCAGCCGGGGATCGAACCAGCGTGCTGTGAGGCGAAAGTGCTAACCACTCGGCCACCGTGGCGCCTGTGTATAGTTCAGTGAAACAAAAATAAGATTGCATTATCTATTAAAATGTTTTAACAATCCTTAGTAACAGCAAAGAACCCTGTTACATTTTTCATGATCCATTTTATAAACATTTTCATTAACCATAAAAACTGCTCTTCATTTTACAGATGGTAGAAGATTGTAATAATTATAATGTTCATAAAGCTTACTGTATAGCCAGAGTAGAGCTGTGTCAGTGTTCTTCCTAAAGCTCCATTACTGCTGTTGACTGTATATTTACTTATCTGAAAATCCATGACGGATGGGTCCAGATACATGTAATCTACTCCGCTTCCCTTAACCTCCATCTTGTAAATGGGAAGTTTGTACATAATAAACCTTTTAGAAGATTGAAGGGTTACAATGCTGATAAAAATCATTGCATATATAGTGCATTGCTATAAGATCAATGTCAACAATCAGTAAGCTATAGATTTTAACCTACCAGTCAACCGGCTGACCATCCTCATTTAAGCAGGATATCACTGCCTCTGAGAAACCCGTCAAAAGCAACAAGCTACACACAGAAATTTGAAACAACACAAACATTTCTGTCTGAAAACGGTCTGAATTTCCTGTTTAAATGACAACAGAAAGAGAGACGTTTTCTGTAGTTCTGAGCAGCTACCGCCGTAGTGTAAAAAAAGAGGAAGTGTGTCTCATGACAGACATTGTGCAGCTGTAATCTAGAGACAAAAAAAGCAGCAATGTTAGGAAGCTTTCCATGAAAGAGACCGGAGACATGAAAATATGTTTAGAAACAGATTAAGAAATCCAGAATTGCTAATTTCTCCCCTAAACTCTAATTTGGGGTCACATCCTATCAATGATGTTACCGAATAAATAAAGCATGTGTGTGCGGAGATGTCAGGCTTTAAAAGAACTATTATTCATATATTTTTTTTAATGACATTGTGTTTTTTATTGCATAATATACTTTTCTCTCCACTCCTCTGAAATTAAAAGAAAAAAAGCAAGGCAGTGCATGATTTTGTACTTTGGGAACCGACTGGATTGCATGGGTGTTGCTAACAAAATGAAGGAAGATTGACGAATAGATAAAGGCAGAGCAAAACTGACACGCCCTGTTCGTCCCTCCTGAAAGGCATTCCATGTGACCAGAAGTGAAGATAAGTTGTTTCAAGGAGGGAGGGAAGGGTATAATATTTGATAAAAGAGTATGGAAGCAAATAAATAAAAAACAGATACACTGTTTAAGCTCTAATACATACATATAAAAATAAGAAGGGTACATTTTGATTTCATTGAGACTTTCAAGGGATAGTTCACCCAAAAAATTTACTCACACTCAAGTGATCCTAAAGGCTGAATTATACTTTTGCATCAAGTGATCACCCATGGCCTAGAAAATATGACAATATTTCCCCAATTTTATCCTCCTCAAACTGGCTGCCTGTCAAGTTCCGTATTGATTACAAAATATTGCGTCTTACCTATAAAGCTTTGAATAATCAAGCTACTGTTTATCTAACCAACCTTCGGTCTTGCTACAATCCAACCCACTCTTTAAAGGTACTGGTAGTACCTATAATAGAAAAGTCCACTAAAGATGGTCGAGCCTTCTCATTTATGGCTCCTAAACTCTGGAATAGCCTTCCTAATAATGTCAGAGGATCAGGCGCACTCTCTCAAATTCAAAACTATATTAAAGACCTATCTTTTTTGGCAAAACATACACAGAATGCATCACATAACAGTATGATGCATGAGTGTGCTTCATGCAGGAGAGTGGGCTTGACAGCCACCTGTAGGATACACCCCTCCTGCCTCAGTGCACCAAACATTTTGTTAGAAATACTCTTATGCTTTACATGTTTGTTTCTATTGATTCTAACTACTATTTTAATCTATAGCACTTACTTTTTGCAAGACCTGTGTAGAAATGATGCCAACCATAGAGGACTTCCAGAGGTCTCCATAACCCTGGACTAGGATGTATCCTGAGCAGATGCTGTGGCAGTCATGCTGACCTACTCACACCTGCAGTTTCTCCACGATGAACGTCCAGCATTCTCCAGCTTCTGGCGCCTAGTCTGCAGCTCTGCACATTAAGATTGGCCAGAGTGAAAATGGTCATGCCCAACTGAACCTGGTTTCTCTCGAGGTTTTTTTTCTTCACTTTTGTCATTTGGTGAAGTTTGTTCCTCGCCACTTGGTTTGGGACAAGTGTAGCTGAGCATCGATGCATTTGCTCTTCAGTGTTTGGACATTTAGCAGTGAAAATTAAACCACACTGAACTGAACTAAACTGAACTTGAACTGGACTGACACGGTTTCAATTTACTAGAACTTCTATGTTAAGCTGCTTTGACACAATCTATATTGTAAAAGCGCTACATACAGTTGAAGTCAGAATTATTAACCCCCCTCTGAATTTTTTTTCTTTTTTAAATATTTCCCAAATGATGTTTAACAGAGCATGTCTGATAATATTTTTTCTTCTGGAGAAAGTCTTATTTGTTTTATTTCATCGAGAATAAAAGCATTTTTTACATTTTTAAAGACCATTTTAAGGTCAATATTATTAGCCCCTATTAGTCTACAGAACAAACCATCATTATACAGTAACTTGCCTAATTACTCTATCCTGCCTAATTAACCTAAATAAGCAAGTTAAGCCTTTAAATGTCACTATAAGCTGTATAGAAGTGTCTTGAAAAATATCTAGTAAATATTATTTACTGTCATCATGGCAAAGATAAAACATATCAGTTATTAGAAATGAGTTATTAAAACTATTATGATTAGAAATGTGTTGTAAAAATCTTCTCTCCGTTAATCAGAAACTAGGAAAAAAAAAACAGGGGGGGGGGGGGGGGAGGGGGGCTAATAATTTTGACTTGAACTGTAAATAGACATAAATTGAATTGAATTGCTTTGACAATGACACGTCTGAAACCCTATAGCTAGCAGTGGGCTTTCTATGTTCCTCTGTGTCTAGTTTCTTTGTAAGTGTTTTGTTTACACCGGAAATAATGCTAACTTATTGTATAAGTAGCTCAAACTCACCCATTCAAGGAAATGATACAACTCATTCATGCTTGTGGAATACTTTAATCATAAAGTAAACATGATCGACTTGTCAGTTGTTAAACACTCAACATTATGGGCTCTATTTTAACGATCTAGGCGCAAAGTCTAAAGCGCATGGTGCAAAAGCATTAACACCATGTTAGAATACACTTTTGCTGTGATGGAAAAATATGCATTAAACCAATCAGAGTCTCATTTCCCATTCCCTTTAAGACTCAGTGTGTTGTTTTAACTTGGCAGACTTTGTAAGTGGAAAAGCTGAATGCTTTACTGGCGAGAAAACAGTTAAACAGATCAGTGCGAGGATAATGAATGAGCCTCCATTCTGCCTCTTTACTTTCACTCTTTACTCCTTTCGTGGATAAGGAAACGGTGTTGTACACACTTCACTGAAGACATTCATTAGCCTACATAGTTAATTTCATTTGTTAAGTGTAAATATTTGTTTCCAAACTATTTCTAAATTCAGTTCTAATTTGCAGCAAACAAATAAATGAACAATAATAACAAAGTGTGGTAAAAGAAAATATTTCCAAGAGTTATATCCAAACACACGCCCCATTCTTATGCCCCATATGTGATGCACACAGCTCCAAAACCTAAAAATCTAAACTTGTTTTTATTAAAACAAATATAAATATGCATATAATAATACTAAATCTAAAATAAAATAATAATAAAATTATTAATACTAAAAATAAAAACATCATAAAAATGCAAACTGTCATGAATGAACTAAAAACAAAGGCATGGAGGCACGAAAAAGGCATCGAGGTACTGTTTTTTATGTTTATGTATAAAATAATCATTTTTGTAACATTTTAATACTTTGTTTTTTCATATGTAAAAAATATTTGTGTATTGCTGTACATCCTGTGTGTATTAAGCAATATGTAAGCATTTGAACCTGTATAGGTACATAACTAACGCGCTCTGCGCTGGACTTTAGAGCAGCTTTTAGTTGGTCAATGGTGCGGTCTTTTTCAGTAACTCAACATAGCAACAAACCAACAATGTGTTTTAACACACCTACTTTATAGACCAGCACACCCATGAGTCAACAATGTGGCGCACAAAGGAAAATTAGGGTTGCACTGGTCTGAAAATAGCAAAAATCGCGCCAAACAGGTGTACCCCAAGTCTTTACTTGTTAAACGCTTGCACTTGCAAGACTTAGGACCAATGCCCATTCTACCCCTTACGTTCCTGTGAAGGGGTAGGGGTGTCCCAATTCTCCTTAGCTTTAAGGCGTAGGGCTAAGGGGAAGGCAGAGATAGCCCTTTCTTCGAACGGAGATTTTTCAGGACCACACTCGAAACCAAGGGTTAAGAAAATTTCCTAGAACACACCAGCCACAACGGCAGGATAGCTGCACCCGGAAGTCAGGAGGTCCACAAATTTGTATTTTTTTTGTCATTATTACAAATTTTTACAACAAACAAGCATATGTCTTAATATATTCATAATGTTTTACCGTGTTTTACCGTCATGCTTAAAAAACAAAACAAAAAAAAACGCTAAAATATAAACCGCTAAATTCCGTTATCTATAATCCCTAATAATAACTCCAGTACAGCAGTCCCAAAACACCCGAAATCCCCTGTCAGAAAAGTCTAGTGGCTGGGAATGAGCTTTTTACAGTGTTTGGTATGATGTTGTTTTTGGTGTGTTGAATATGGCCACGGTGTAATGCACAATACAGTTACGATCTTATTGTCACATTATATCGTTATGATAACATAATACATGCTTTCAGTGATTTCCTAAAGATAAATACCAAAGAATAAAGCAGCTGGAATAAATACAGCCGTCACAATCGTCTGATCTCATATAAAGCAAGAGATCATGATGACATATGATGACGTGTGCAGGTGTTGTAGTGATGTCCCATTTCTTAGGGCTAAATTTTGAAGCTCGATTTTAAGGGCCAGGGGTAGGGGTACAAAAATAGAATTGGGATTGGGCCTTACTCCTCTATCGCAGCTCTCGGCTTCGCCCACACTCATCACCACTACCAAGCTGACTAATCATAGCTCTTGTGCTATGGTGCCACGAATTGCAGTTACATTTTTTGAGAAGTACACGGAAGGATACGGCGAAGGGTAAGTGCAACTGCGCAAAGACACCGCTGGACACCATTGCGCACACTTGACGCAAAAGTATGAACCAGCCTTAATGCTTTATGAGATTCTTTCTTCTGTTAAACAAAACAGAAGATGCTTTGAAGAAAGCTGAAAATAGTATGACAGTATGAAAAACAAACACTATGGAAGTCAATGCTAACACGTATCCAGTTTTCTTGAAAATATCTTCTTTGGTGTTCAACAGAAGAAAGAAACTCATAAGGTTTGAAACAAGAGTGAGTAAATGATGACAGGGTTGTCTTTTTTAGGTGAACTATCCATTTTGTTATCCCAGAAAACCCTTTGACGACTATGAAATAGTACCAGCTCGAGCCTAATTTTCTCTTGTCCCGTAAAAAATATGTTGAACTTTGGATGATTCAGGGGTGGTGAAGGGGGAGCAGTGGGCCACATAAATCTGTGGGTCATGGACAGGGAGAAGAAGGACGTGACAGTGGTCACCGTGTAAATAAAAAAGAGAGCGGTGGCTTGTTTATCAGCAAATCACCACCCCCCTTTGGAAGGTTGTGTAGGTGGGACAGATCACTGAACATTTGGACCAATTAAAAACACTTTAACTGCTACATGACGCCACCTCTTTAGCAAAACCCTTTGCTCTATCCAAAATCTCCTCCAATCACTGGTGCAGCCAGCAGTGACTCCTGAAACAGCCATGGCCACTACCTCAAATCAGGTAAAGAAACAGACTTTTCATTAAATGTTATGGACATGTTATCAGCCTCACTTTCTCTCGAAAAAAGAAAGATTTCAGCTACATTGTTGTTGTTTACTAATGTGTTTCATCTAGAATGTGGAGTTTGTAAGAACCGGCTATGGAAAGAATATGGTTAAGGTTCTTCACATCCGCCGTGAAGGGAATCATCACCATATTATTGAGCTGATCGCAAACGTTCAGTTAACCCTTAAAACCCACAAAGACTATCTAGCAGGAGACAACTCTGACATCATCCCCACTGACACCGTCAAAAACACTGTCCATGCTCTTGCCAAACTAAAAGGGGTAGGCATTTTTATTTGTTTAATGGAAACCTTTTTTTCATGATCAGTTCAGGTAACAGAAGTGGTTCTCAAGGCATTTTGAACTATGAACTGTGATTTTAGGTCATGTCTGTATAAATTAGAGCACAAGATATTTCTTGTCTTGCAGATTAAATGCATTGAGGGCTTTGCACTGGATATCTGTGAACATTTCCTCACAGCGTTCAATCATGTCACAAGAGTGAAGGTCAACATTGATGAAGTTCCCTGGAAAAGACTGGAAAAGGTGCTGTTACTGCTCACCAGACTGTACACAGTACAAAAGCTTCAAAAAGTATTGAATGGTCACTATATAGAGACGTCACTTTTCTCTCCTTAGCTCTAACAGAAATATTACACTTGACATACTCCTTAGGTTAACATTTTTGTTAAATGAAACAATATATTATTTAAACAATTTGAGTCATTGTAGTCTTGTGTAAAGTCTCAAGCACCACAAAACTCTTGTCCTCAAAGTGCTTTATTCATTTATTCATTCATTTTCTTGTCGGCTTAGTCCCTCTATTAATCCGGGGTCACCACAGCGGAATGAACCAGCAATTTATCCAGCATTTGTTTTAAGCAGGGGATGCCCTTCTAGCTGCAACCCATCACTGGGAAACATCCACACATTCTCATTCACATTTAAACACTATGGACAATTTTAGCTTACCCAATTCACCTGTACCGCATGCCTTTGGACTTGTGGGGGAAACCCACAGTGCTTTATTTTGATGTCAAAAACAGATTTTTCTACCATTAAAGCAGTAGTTCCCTGGAATTACACAGATTAGCAAAAATCTATTTGTTTGATAAAAATCAAATATCATTTTTCAATTATCAGAAATTATTCATATTTAGCTCAAGATTTCATATGAAGCTTTTAGTTGGCATCACCTCCTTTGTGGTTAGGTAACTTAAAAAAGCATATAATCTGCTTCATTTAATGACATTACCATGATTGTCAACACATTCTAAGACACCTTGCAGCAGACATTTTGTAAAATGCATTTTTATGAAAAATGTCACTGGTGTTACTATTCTTACGGGTGACACAATTGAAGACTTGTGTTTCTTACTGGTAATTCATCATGTCACTGGTGTTTAATTAATTAAAATGTGTTGAGATACATAATACACTCCAAAAAATATATTTTTGCCATTTGTTCAAACTACTTATTTAAAATGAGCTGAATCAACAATTTTTTAAAATGTAAAATCCACTTAAATCTGTAAAAATGAATATGTTCACTTAATTCCTTCTTGTTCCCACACAAATGGATTGTGCGGAACCCAGTATATTTTACAGCGTAATTTAAAATATACTAATTTTAAATCTCTTGAATTCAACATTCAATTCTACTTGTTTCTAAAGGTTTTATTTTCTTCAGATTTTTCCATTGTTATAACAAACACATGGTTGGAGAAATGAATGAACGTCAAGTAACAATTTTAACTAATCTAATTAAAATATATAATACAAAAAACCTTTAATATTGCCAAAAAGTAGTTAACACCACCGACAAAAAACCAACAAAAAAACACAACACTGTACATTCATTCATTCATTCATTTTCTTTTCGGCTTAGTCCCTTTATTAATCTGGGGTCGCCCCAGCGGAATGATCCGCCAACTTATCCAGCATTTGTTTTACGCAGCAGATGCCCTTCCAGCTACAACCCATCTCTGGGAAACACATCCATACATTCTCATTCACACACATACACTACGGACAATTTAGCTTACCCAATTCACCTGTACCGCATGGCTTTGGACTTGTGGGGGAAACCGGAGCACCCGGAGGAAACCCACGCAATCACGGGGAGAACATGCAAACTCCACACAGAAATGCCAACTGGCCCAGCCGGGGATAGAACCAGTGACCTTCTTGCTGTGAGGCGAACGTGCTACCCACTAGGCCACCGTGGCGCCCAACACTGTACATTTGATCTTTAAATGTCATTACAAAAAAAACGAGCTTTCAAAAGGTAATTGAATAATGTGATCGTCTGTAGGTTAAAATGTTAGTTTTTTTTTTTACGTTTTGCCATTTAAAAAGTGGACGTATCTGTAGAATCACCTTTAAACTTGTGCATTTATAATTAGTCATAGAAGCCACTTTTATAAAAACAGCTTATTTACATGTTATTTGAACAATCCGAGTAATCAATGTAGTATTACATAAAATTTCAAGCACCACACAATTCCTTGTCCTCACAGTGCTTTATTTTGAGGTCAAAAACAGATTTTTCTACCATTAAAGTAGTAGTTCCCAGACATTGTCACTTGTTAACGTTTAGCAAAAATCTGTTTTATTTTTATGTTTTAAATTTTTTATTTTAAGTTTTATAAAAAATCTTATTTCCTGAAGATCTATGAGGACAGGATCATTGTAACACCCCTATCATTTTTCAGCTATCAGAAATTTGTCATATGTAGCTCATGATATCTTATGAAGCTTTTAGTTGGCATAACCTCCATTATGGTTAGGTAACTAAAAAAAGAATATTATAGACGTAAACAACTTCATTTTAAGCACCACAAAACTTGTCCTCACAGAACTTTATTTTGAGGTCAAAAACAGATTTTTCTACCATTAAAGTAGTAGTTTCCTGACAGCAAAATCTTTCATTTATTTATTTTATAAAAATCACTCTAGTGTCATAACTTGACTTTCTTCATCCTAATTTTTGAAGATCAATAGAGAAAGAATCATTATAATGCCCCTATCATTTTTCAATTATCATAAATTAGTCATATTTAGCTCATGATTTCAAAGCTGTTAGTTGGCATCACCTTCTTTACAGTTACGGTAGGTAACTAAAAAGAATTAAATGACTTAATTTAGTGACTATACCATGATTGTCAACACATTCTTAGATGCACTGAAGAAAATTATTTATAGATGATTTCTTGGAAATTAAACAAAATTACTAAATTTAAGTTGTTTAAATTCAACCCATATAAATAGTTTGTAACAAAACTTAACTGTTTTATGTAAGTTTGTAAAAATGAAGTTCACTTAATTCCTTCATGTTTTTACAACACAAATGTATTGTGTGGTACAATGAAATTTAAAAGTTGCTAATTTTGCATCTCCTTGAATTCTGCATTCAATTCTACTTGTTTCTAAATGTTTTAGTTAAGCCACTATAAATATCCTAAGTTCCATATCACAGCCATCTTCGCTTTCCACCCCTACTCCCCACCCCTAAGTTTCAGCTCAGTTTGCACCGATTTTGGATTTTAGGTACTATAAAGGTAGCTTAGCTGCTCCATAATACCATGGCAAAAAGAGGTGCAAACTAAACTGAAACATAACTGGCTAGCCAGCTAATCAAGCTTCATGATACAGGCCCCACTTCTGAAGTTGTTGTGCAGACTTTCATGTCGTACTGTATAGTTGATTAACACTTTTTTTGTTTAACAGAATGGAGTTGAGCACAACCATGCTTTCATCCACTGTCCTGAGGCTTTGCGCTTCTGTGAAGCCGAACAACACCTGAGTAGTGAGTACAAATGAGAGTGTCGACAAGTGGTCTACGAAGAGAACAATTAGTATTGTTTTGTTTCGGTAAACGTGTTTAATTTGTTTTGTTTTGCTTTGCTTTTCTCAGAGACGCCAGTGGTTCACAGTGGTCTAAGAGACATGAAGGTACTGAAGACGACACAAACTGGATTTGAGGGCTTTTTGCGAGACCGTTTCACCACTCTGACTGATGCAAAAGACAGATTCTTCTGTACTTCTGTCTATGCAAGATGGCGCTACAACACAACAAATGTGGCATTTGACGCTGCATGGTGAATGAAACACTTTAAAACATGCCATGATAAAATGCAGACCATTTAAATGTGCAATACACATTATGTGTTATGTCTTCTGTACAATTCCCATGTAGGAAAGTTGTTAAGGACACCGTCATTCAAAAGTTTGCAGGACCCTATGATCGTGGGGAGTACTCTCCTTCTGTTCAGAAAACTCTCTATGATACACAACTCCTGGTACTTGACAGAATTCCAGAGGTAAGTTGGACTGATGTCTGAAGTCATTGTGTAACTTTTGTTAGTGGTGTTTGTATATTAATATTGTTTAGACTTAACCCTTGTGTTCTTTTGGGGATGTTTTCATACACTGGGGTGATTTTGAGTTTTAATTGGGCCACAACTATCTGTTTCCCAGCAAATGTAATGATTTTTAGTAAAAACTTTATTATGACACATATTTTGGGGAAAAAACAACAATACACTTTGAGCAAATTTATTATACTTTCGTTATGTTTGTGGCAGTTTTTGCCCCATTGACTTCCATGATTATGGTGTGTTCACACCAGACGAGGATGAAGCATCAAGCACGAATGATTTACATGTTAAGTGAATGCAAACATGTGAATAAATATCCGGCAGTGTGAATGAAGTGCCGCGAGTTGAGCGTTTCGTGCGTTTGACACACTTAGCAAATCTCTTGAGTTGGAAAATCTGAAATTCATCAAACATTCATACCTCCTTAATCAATAAGGAGTTTGCTCTTCTTGGGGCGTAATTAAGATGTAGTTCCTGTTGTTGGTATCCCGAGGGGAAATACTCTTGCAGACACCGGACAACAGCTCATCAAACTGGGCTCGGCTCAGTCTGAAACACAGCTGAAAGCCTCTATTGGCTCATTTCCACTGAGTGGTACAGCACGGTACGGTAAGAGTCACCTTTATCAGGCTTGCGCTTCCACTATCAAAAGGGGGTACCAATGGTGGGCCGTGGTGTACGACAGAAAGTTTCAGTCGACGTCATTCTCGGAGGAAAATGTCAAGGAAATGTCAAAGTAAAGCTGTACGGGTCGTTCACATATCATATGAGAAGCACTTCTCACAAAACAGATGCTTTACACACATAAATACTCGTGTATAAATGTTCATTACTAACCTTTCAATGAACATAATTTAATTATAACTGCAGATCAATGATGTACTGTAATGTCTACAATTATATGAAATAAATAAATAAATGCAACATATATGAACACAAACAGACCCTTACAGTCTCCAATAAGTTATCAATTACAGAAAAACTACACAAGGGCTATTCAATTGGCAGCCCGCGGGCCGTGTTGTTGTTCGGGCCCTCCAAATATTGTGACTAATGCATCAAAAATAAAAGTAGTTCAGTTGAAAAACTGACGCTATAGTGATGAAGTAAAATGCGTCTGTTCAATACAGCACGAGCTGCAGGTGAAGGCTGCGCAGAGCGTGAGTCACCTGACATTAAGCGAGTGACGCGAGCAGCCGAAAACATTTGGATATGTTTGTAGAAAAGGCATTTTGTACAATGCACTGACACCATTAATAGAGATGAAATGATTGGCCGATTGTACAATTAACCGCGCTTAAATTCATTACGGTAAATTAATCTTAAAGGCTTCTCAACGCCGCGTTTCTGTTGCAAGGAACGAAACTGCTGCAACTAAAAGTTATGTCAAATGTGTGCTAGTTTAAAGTTCCGAGCTTATACTGAGGCTAATACGCACGCACATCGGACTAACTATAGCAGCAGGCCGTTCACATATCACGCCTTTTCCGCACGCAAGTTCATTATTCCTAATGGAAACGTGCGTAAATGGGAGTGGTGCGCGCATGGGTCTCAAGCGGATCTCCAAGCGCACGCAGTAGAAATGATCTCCCGCAGTAGTGGTGAGAGTTGTGCGTGGCTTTCAGTGCAATGTAAACAAAAGATACATTAGACGAATTATAATAAATTATTAAAAATGATTATGTATGAATGCAGATAATAACAACAGTTCATTTAAATTATTAACTAATATATAACATAAATTAACATTAGACAAAAAATATTTTTTAGCTATTCTTATTTTTATTTATTTATTCATTGTTCTGTCATTTATTTTCACAAGTTTAAATCAAAAACCTTTTTATTTATTTAAGTCCAGAGAGAGAAATTGATTATTGTTTGTTGTTTATTAATATTTTGTGCTGTATTTGGTTACTGAACAGCAATAAACAACGCTTTAAAATATGTATAAGCAGTTTGCTTGTGATTTTCTAAACTGGTGGTGTTTTGAATTTAATAAATGCATAATAATCATGATAACTGTGAAACCATGATTATTCTTCAGACTATAATCGTAAAACCAAAATCTATAATTGTTGCATCCATAATTGTTACGCAGTTCAAAACATAACAAATGAGTGTGTGTGAATGTAGAAGAAGCATACTTGAGCAATACACTGATTTTGTTGTGCTTTTGAAATACAACAATTGTTTGCCAACGTGCCAACGTGGCTGTTTGTTTACAGTTATATTACAGTTGTGTCATCACTTATATTGCAAGTCATATCCCTCCGGACCCTCAGTCGGGATGCTCTTCATGAACTGGCCCCCGAGACAAACTAATTGAATAGCCCTGAACTACACACAGCAAACATTTATGCCTTATTTGGGTTCAAAAACACGCAACATATAGCCCACAGTTAGTGCAAACATCTAAATTTGCAATCCTCACCAGCACATGTAACCTCTTGTTAGACAGTAATTATGAGTTCATAATAGTCCAAAAGGTGATGATAATAGTTAAACATGGCAGTTTCTTTATGTTTTGTGTGCTTCACTCTCGCGTTTGTTCGTTTCTGAAAGAATTGGATGTCATTGAGAAGTGAATCCGCTCAAGCTTCAGACTGCCTTGTAAACAACGGGGCACAGGGTAGATTCTGCGCTTTTTCTTGGCTTTGGGGCTGTAAACCAATCACTGTAAACCAATAGCGTTCAGCTGCGCATCTTGCTCTGCCTTTTGGTAAACTTTTGCTGGACTAGGTACCCTTTGCAAAGCGTAACTAAAAAGTGGTACGTTAAAGTTCGCTTTTAGTTATCTTTTGACAGTGGAAACGGCCATAAAAGCGTACCGAACCATACCACTCAATGGAATCGGGCCATATCATCCAGAACGAATCTAAGCTGTTTTTCAGCCTTCCTAAAGCACAGCTACTATCTCAACAAAATCCATGTTAGCCATTTAGCAATAAAGCTAGAGTCACCGGGCATACAGAAGCCCCGCTCATGATGCGAAACAGAGAATGAAGCAAGTAAACTCAAAACGTTCACGCATCACTTGACACGGGAATAGTGTGATTTATTCGATTATGCTGTGTCTGGTGTGAACACAGCATAATAATGACATTTTTGATTGCAAAGAAATGACACCATATCATCATGCACTCTATATTATTGATGGTTTTCCCTGTTGGGAAGAGGTATAACGAAATGTACAGACTCCACAGATATAATGAAAAGGTAGTGAATTTGAACAATACACAAGGGTCAAGAATTGAAATACACAACCCTTTATGGATGTCCTTGAGTGCCTTACTGATTTATCATATTACTCAATTCTACACAATAAAAGTAAAAAGCCTTATTTAAATGTCATTTTTGAAATGATGTATTGTCATCACATGTTATAGGTTGAGGAAATTGAGATAATTATGCCGAACCAGCACTATTTTGTCATCGACATGACAAAAATAGGACTCTCAAACAAGGATGAGGTGAGTGAAATTTACAAAAAGCGTAAGTTACATGCACGTCATCAGTCCAGATTGATCTGAATTTCTATTGACACAGAACAAAGTCCAAAGATTTTAGGCTCTGACAAGGACTTTTAGTGCTGCCCCTCTTTAAAGTGACTTTATCTCACATTTCTAAAAACCACACACATATGAACATAAGGATGTTTTGCCATTTCAGCTTAGAGTATGATGGATATGTGGAGTATTATTTTTGTTAAGTATTACATGTATCTATCTTTCACGTTTATCTTCCTCTGGATAATCCATCAGGAAACATCACAGGCACTGTGTGCAGAAAACCACGTGCCAGAATGTGAAGACAAACATTCACGAACCTGACATCTCATGTACACAAAACAAATAAAGCATATGATGCAATCTAGCATGTTTATCTGTCTAAATTTCAACAAACTATATTTTATGAAGGATTTTTTTTAAATCACACGCACATTTTTTTAAATATAAAGTTGTACTAAAAACTTTTTTTCTATCTTGAATCAACACGCATAGATAATAAATATAAATGTTATATCTGCATAGCTCTAAAATGTGCATGTTTTAGCTTTTACAGTGTCTTTGTTTAATTTAAGTTGGATTTAATGTTTGACTTGAGTTTTTAACCATGATTACCATCATTAGATCCATAACCTTATATTATAGGCCAATTAGGGCTGCACAATATATCGTTTGCCATCGATATTGCAATGTGTGCGTCCGCAATAGTCCCAGCACAGAATATGCAATGCTGAGTTTGGCTTATTATAATTGATCAGCACCACAGAATACATGGGATTTGTGGAGTCACTGCAAAGATAAATCAAAAACAGATTGAAACGTTATCCTTTGCATGTGTTTTAAAGTCCTTTCAAAAAAGTTTAAAGCATACAAGCACAAAAGTACAGCATTTGTAACGTTCAACTGAATTATTAATACAATGAAGTCTATGCAGTGTTATTTTACATTTATGTAACGTTTGATTATTCAATTTCTGAATACCATTTGGCTGTCTGGAAAACCATAAAGTTCATTGTTGTACTTTTTTCATTGCTCTATTGGATTTATTTTTGTTCGTTTTTTTTTTTCATCAATGATTCATACCCTTACAAAATCACTACGATCAGTCTAAATTCAAAATTTATTTCCAAAATAGTGATTCCAAAATGAAATTTTATTCATATCTCAATATATACTCGCAGTAAAACTTAGGGCCCTATCATATACCCGGTGCAATGCAGTGCAAGGCGCGACACAAATATTATTTGCTAGTTTTAGTTTGACGTTTTGCGCCACGCTGTTTAAATGGCAAATGCATTTGCGCTCATATGTGCGCACATAGTCGTTCTGGTCTAAAAAGGAGTGTTAAGGCGCATTGCTGGCACGTTGCTATTTTGAGGAACTAAAATAGACTGTGCAATAGACCAGCTCAAAGCAGGTCTACAGTCCAGCGCAGAGCACGTTAGTTGTGCACCTTGCTTACACATTGCTTAATACACACAGGATGTACAGCAATACACACATACCCCTACGAATGAAGAAGAATTTAAGGATGAAAACATTACAATAATTATTACTTTATACATAAATATAAAAACCACTGCCTGCATGCCTTCTTCATCTCAGGGGGCTTGTTTTAGTTTATTCATGGTAACTTGCTTGTGTATAATTTTATTATTAGTAGTATTATTTATTATATGCATATTTATATTTGTTTTATTAAAAACAAGCTTAGATTTTTCCACCTGTCAGGTTTTAGACCATATGGGGCATCGCACGCTTGTTTGGATACCACACTTCGTTGGTTTTTGACCACACTTCATTATTATTGTTCATTTATTCGTTTGCTGGAAATTAGAACTGAACTTAGAAATAGTTTTGAAACAAATCATCGCTTAACAAACGAAATTAAATATGTAGGCAAATGGATGTCTGTGCGTACAACACCGTTTCCTTATCCACGAAAGAAAGAAAGAGAAAGTGAAAGTTAAGGCGTATTGGAGGAGGCTCATTCTTTATCAAATGCGACATGGCACGACACAACTGACTATTAAAGGGAACGGGAGATGAGACTCTGATTGGTTTATTCTCTTTATTCTTTTTCAGTCCTTAAATTAGCAAAAGCGGATTCGGACACGCCC
Source organism: Danio albolineatus (assembly GCA_903798035.1). Classification (NCBI taxonomy): domain Eukaryota; kingdom Metazoa; phylum Chordata; class Actinopteri; order Cypriniformes; family Danionidae; genus Danio; species Danio albolineatus. The sequence goes on along the minus strand of CAIGQQ010036980.1, from coordinate 6,429,732 downwards.
TTAATGCTTCAGACTTTGCACCTAGATTGTTAAAATAGAGCTCAAATGTCGCAATGTCATTTTTTTTCAATATCGTGCAGCCCTAAGGCCAATGATAAAAAAATAGAGGTATAAAAAGAAATTTGTGTTAGAAGACCTTAAAACAATAGATAAATGATACAATCTGATATACTACTCAAATACCACACATCCAAAGGAAACAAAAACAGCACTTCAATGACAATCAGCTCTATTTTTTTCATCAATCTGAAAAAGCACCATTTATTGCAGGCTACACTCACATTCGTTTCATCTTTTTAAAACACCCTGTATCACAAACTGCTTTAGATCTGCAGCGTCTATCCGTCAACAACAAGAATTGACCAATCCATTAGAAATCACACTGTTAGTTACAGAATGAAATAAATAAACAGAATTCATAACAGCACAAAGGCCTGTCATCCTGGCAGCATTCCTGCAAGCAAACCCGTCGTCCATTGAGCCTTTATAGCCGTAAACCACAGCAAATTTATCATTTTCAGAACATCAAATTACTTGTGCTGATGATTTATATCAACAGATTGTTAAAAACTGGAAAAAACAATAAGGAAAACAACCATTAACAAACCCATAAAATCAACTGTGACATGAATGTCCCTCTCACTTCCTTTCAAACACACTTCATCATGCGTTACACTGAAACATCTTTAAGGATAGAGTTTCATTTTTTTTCTTCCAATTTTACATCACAGTTCACTTTTATTAAACTAAGCATTTAACCTTAAAAGCAATAATGAGTTATGCACAAGCACACAAAATCAAAATCTGAACAAACACACCATTAAACAAAGGTAAAGTGAAAACAGTAAGTGTGCCTGTAATGCAGGACGAGACATTAAAAGCAATAATTTACCATGTGTGTGTGTGTGTTTTCTTCAAGATGCATAAAATGTGTTAGTTCTGTCTGCAGTTACCCTGCTGTGATTGTCTTCCATGTGTCCATGCAGCGGCAACAGCTACGAGGCGTTACTTTTTAAGTGTTGGGTTTGGAGAGGCTTGACATGATACTCGTATATCTTCAGTGCAGGGCCCAGTTTTATTGAAAGTCCAGTCAGAACGTCATTACGAGTCATTAATAAAAGAGATTTGCCATCGATTTCCTGTAGGGGAGCAGAGGTTTATCAAAGACACGCATTAAGATAAAAGCAATAACAAATGTATTTTAATTTGATGTCTGACTCAATTCATTACACAGCTTAAAACTACTGTATAAAAACTATTTTTTTAGATTTAACCCCTTGTTGACAAACTATGGCCCAGTTTCACAAATAGGGCTTAGCTTAAACCAGGACTAGACCTCAGTTAAATTAGGCTATTTAAGCCACATTTATAAAAACGGCCATAGAAAAATACATTACTGGTGTGCACCTGAAGACAAAAAAATGACACTGACATTTTAAGACATCTTACTGCAAGTTATTTTCAGTTGAGACAGCTCAAACATTCAATTTAATCTATGACTAGCCTTAAACATCGTTCGTGAAACCGGGGGTAAATATAATATGAACATACATTACCGATAATTTGCAAGTGTGCAAGTACATGTGCTTCATAACTGAAATTCTGGTAATATTAAAGTTGCAAAAAAAAAAGTTTGACAGCCAGTGGTTGAACAAGGTATTGCACACCTGGTTCAAAACACATGCCTAGGTTGCCAGATTGACAACAACAACAGCAGTGTGCCTGACCTAAAGGGCTGATTTAAACCGTGTTCTAAATAAAAGCAACGGCATGCGAATAAGGAATATTTTCCACATTAAAAGGAGTTTATGTTCTAACCAGCAGCTGAAATTTGTATTTTAGAAACGGACTCTATTTCTTGCAGGTGATCAACAGTAAACTGACAATGATCACCTGAGATACACCTCATGTGCTTTATGTACATTTATTGCCATACACTGTAAGCAGCAGCAGGTAGTTCACCTCAGATCAGTTTGAAACTGAACTTCAAAACTGTGACTCAGTGCACGCCAACACATATCAGTGATTCAGCATCTACATTTAATAATGTTAAAGAGGTTTAATATGTATTAATTAGATTATAAACCTTACAATTTTGTAGGAGTGCAGTGAGTGCACTATTCTGAGCTTCTGAATGGCTGTATTTAAATTTCTATCGTGTTTCGTCTCATGCAAATAGCTAAATTGCGTATCACTGCAAATCTCGTCATGTAGCGTGTTATTAGGACACGGGGTTACAATGTAACCTGCTCACCTAATGTTTAGATTTATAATATTTATTTTATTTGCTAATTAAGAACCACCTCATGTGGAACTATGAATCTGCATCTCATTTCGGTGTCTGCTACTGTCCACCGGAGGTCACATTTTGGTCGCACACTTTAGAACAATACACAGTTTCCCACCAAGGCAACCTGGGGTACTGAAATATAATTGGCTAAACTGGCATTGGGCGGGAAAAATGACCAAAACAAAAGCAGACATTTTGGCAGACTACGGACATTTTCAAAGCAGAATATCTGACTTTAGCATTGTTTTCCAGATAAACAACTATGTTCACTTAGCATGTTTCTCAAATATCTGCAAACATATTATAGTATTTTTATGCTTTATAAGAGTAAAAAAAAAACTTACATACAGCACCTTTAAAAAAAATAGGCTAGTTAAATTCTTGAATTTTTCCATTTTTAAATCCATTTAGCCAAACTCCAGGTCTTGTGGAATCACTTTTAGCTTAGCTTAGCATAAATCATTGAATCAGAATCATTTTGTGAAAAGTTGCTATTTTCTAGGTAGATATGGCTAGAAACTAGACTCTCATTCTGGTGTAATAATCAATAAACTTATACCAGCTGTACCATGGCTGCAGCACATGCAGTGAAATTAAGCTTGAAAATAGTCTCCAGATAAATCGGTAACAGCTCAATATCATTGCACCTGTCATTACAGAATGAGAGTATAGTTCTAAGCCAGGGGTCACCAACATGGCCCGCGAGGATTACATGAGTCGCCTGCAGGACTGTTTTAAAAAATAGCTCACCATTGCGCCATTTACCATGCGTTCATTTTGAACGAATCTTTAATGTGACTCGAGAACGATGAGTCATCTCAGGGAGTGGTTCGTGCATTCGGGCATGCGCACATTTGTGCAGGTGGAGGAGAGGATTAGTTAATTTTTCCAATCATATGCATTTAGAGCCGGAAAAAGATTTGATTCGTTCATCTCTCGAGTCTCGGTTTTGAGTCATCTCTTGACTCTTCACGTCAACGACTCAAATTTGAAGACATGCCAGAGATGATGTGACCAGAGTGAATAATAGACACAGCAGGTAAACAATGAAGAATTATTTTCTCTTTCTTAGTATAGTAGCGTTATATGACTTGTTTGTAGTGTGATCAACATTTGGGCTAGTTGTTGACGTTTTCTTTGTAGAATCATCTCGTAAGATATTTTAATGTCATTTTTGCAAATTGAATTAAATGACTCGAAAAAAGTTTTGGGTCACACTTTATTTTGATGGTCCGTTTGTTGAATTTAAGTTACATTGCAACTAATTCCCATTAAATTATAAGTAGACTGTTAGCTTGGGGTTAGGGGTAGGGTTCGTGTAAGTTGACATGTACATGCAAAGTTTCTTAAAGTCAGTTCAATGTCTGTTGAATGTCTGTATCAACAGATATTAAGTAGACAGTCTACTAATACTCAAATGGACCATCAAAATAAAGTGTTACCAAGATTTGTTCATCTCGATGAACGAGACTCAAAAGGTTTGAGTCAGTAAAATGATCCAAACTTCTTTTCACTAGCTTAAAGACAAGAACGGATGTATTCTCTACTTTCTCCAATATCCAACTATGGGCAACTACGTTACAATGGTTAGAAAAATGACGGCAATTTTAAAAATCCTGTGATAATTTGAGTACAATCTGAAAGTTCATTCATGTTACACAATTGATAATATATACAAACATGGTACAACATGTTGAATGATTTGTTAATAACTGTTAGTGGCTAATGAAAATATTGTAGAAGTGATCATTTGAAAATGTATCATTGTCTCAATAGATTTATAGAAGTAAGTGTTGCATATTAATATTTATCCTACCTTGTTAAATCATTGTTGACAACTATTGTGAGAAAGTGTCTTCACATACTGTAGATGAATATAATTAATTATCGATAATAACATATAATTAAATTAAATTGAGCAAATTTGTTATTTGAGAAGCGTGTATCAAACTGGTAGCCCTTCACATTAATCGGTACCCAAGAAGTAGCTCTCAATTTCAAAAAGGTTGGTGACCCCTGTTCTAAGCTTTATCAACCTAGAATATGCCTTCTAGGTCTTAAAACACAATGTAACTACAAAAGAGTCAAGATATATATATATATATATATATATATATATATATATATATATACCTATATATATATATATATATATTTTTTTTTAATTGTTTAGTGAGATGCTGATAGATTAGAGTTTTTGATTAATGCTAAACTAAGCAACAGTCCCGACAGACCCAGAGATTGCTGAATGGATTAAAAGATGTTAAAACCCAACTCTAGGGGACTTGTAAAATGGGACTATTATCAAAATAGCGTAGTGTTCCTTTAACAGTGGGGCATTGCTTTAAAAAAATCAGTTTACATATTTCAAACTTCTAGCTGCGATTGAAGGATTCTACAAAGCAGGTACAATTAGTTTTTAATACTCTATTGGTCAGTGTATAAAACACATAATATGTGTGGCTATAGAGTAAATAATTGAAAGTTTTTAATTTGATTACCAATAAATATATTTGTCATAAATACTTTAGAATATTTTATGAATATGATAATGAGCTCTACCTGATCCTGGAAAGCGTTGGCTTGCTCCTCAAACCCTGTAGCTTTAAAATAATTGACCACATCCGCTACGGCCCAGTGGGCTGGATCAGTAAGCTGCCCATTCTCCACAGAACTATTTAGGGAGAGAAAAATCTTTATATGACACATTAATATGATTCAATCAAACACTGTATGCTTATACAATCCGCAAGATGTGTGATATGAATTTATTTGGCTTAAATGTGCAGTTAAAAACATCCATTAAAGTCCATATGAACCAAAAACCAGAAGTGATGACTGTTTTTTTCCCGCATTGTCACGTTGTTTGTAAGGCGAATTTTAAATGAGAATACAGTGGGCGTGGCTTGTTTTTACTACTGCAAACTGATTGGATGTAGGCTTTTTATTCAAAAAGATCAGGAAAAGTGCTTCGGGAGAGGTAATACAACCTAACATCGGTAATTGACAATTTAACTGGAAAAAAAAACAGGAAGTGTATTTTCATATTTCAATTAAAGATTACAAGGGCAAACATTTTTTTTTTCTTAATGACATGCACAGATGAATTATTCACCACAAAACTAGCAATGTAAGCTAACAAAATCATATGGTTAGTTTTGATTTCATTTGTATGAAAAAAAGTTATCCAGGGAAATGACTTTGTAACACCATTTAAATGTTTTATATCCATATCACTCACAGTAAGATATAGATATATATCGCAGAAGAGCTCAAGGCCGCTTTCAGAGCAATCTGGTCTTCCATAACACCTCAGCAGTGCCACAGACTGATCGCCTATATGCCACGTCACATTCATTCATTCATTTCTTGTCGGCTTAGTCCCTTTATTAATCCGGGGTCGATGCCCTTCCAGCCGCAACCCATCCCTGGGAAACATCCACACACACACACATTCACACTCATACACTATACGGACAATTTAGCCTACCCAATTCACCTATGCCACATGTCTTTGGACTTGTGGGGGAAACCGGAGCACCCGGAGGAAACCCACGCAACCACGGGGAGAACATGCAAACTCCACACAGAAATGCCAATTGACCCAGCCGGGGCTCGAACCAGCGACCTTCTTGCTGTGAGGCGAACGTGCTACTCACTACGCCACCGTGGCGCCTCTAAAACATTCATAGTTCACCTTTAAACTGTGAACTAGTCCATAGTTCAATTCATTTCATACTATCATGATCATTTTTAAGAGCTTTATCTATACACTACCCATTGCATCAATTTACAATCTATTTGAGATGAACCACACTAACCAGAGTCTATTACAAAAAACACCAGCAAATTAAGACAAGATCTTGATCATCCTTTTGACAGCACATATGCTGCAAATCCTTACAGTGCAAAAACATTTTTTTAAAAACATGCTGCATTTTCTCACAATGCAAACAATTTACGAAAACACACTGCATTTTCTCACAACACTTGCAAAAACATCGGAACACAATGGAAATGCTTCAAGGGGACCCAAAAACGTGACGGACGCCGCTGTGCCCTGACTGTTGCTCTGTGAAGTTGTAGGTGATCACTGAAGGTGAGTTTTTTGTTTTTTTTTTCATTTTAACATCCTGATACCCCTGTCTTTTGCATTTTATTAGCCTAAATACCCATAACCTAAATAGCTGGGTCTGCCATGTTTTAGGGTTCTCTTGAAACATTTCTGTTGTGTTCCATGCTATTTGAAAGTGCTGTAAAAATACAGTGCGTTTTATTAATTTGTTTGAGTTGTGAGAGAACGCAACATGTTTTTTTTTAAATGTGTTTTTGTTGTGAGGATTTGAAGATCTTTTCTTAATTTGATGCTGTTTTTTGTAATTGCATGTGTTTTCTTAAATTGCAGCACGTTAAGCTCTCTCAGCCATCGTAAGAATGTCTAAAACAAAGTGCAACAAGTCTTTCTTTTAAAATCTTTTTTTTTTTTTTACACAATATCCTTTTCAGCATTTAAACAGTAAGTATTTTCTTTTTGAAGTATTATTAGAGGCTTTTATACTGAAATAGCATGCACTTACTTTTTGGTGTCCACTGAACCATTTTCCTTGGTTTCCATGACTTTTGAATAACACAAGAAAACAGAAAAAAAATGTATAACTTTAAAAATCAACCAATAACACCATTCTTATTCATATGAACAGCAACTTAGCTATTGCTCACCTGTTTGTCAGAAAGATGAGGCTGCTCTATTCCATTAAAGACGTTCTATCCTCTTGTGCTGCTCATGCCATGTTCTTCAGTCTCCCGCTGTGCCAAACTGACCCCATTGTCAATATGGACCTCCAAGTTTATGAATAAATGTTGTGGTAACTGCAAAAAACTAATACAGACATGCATTACTACAAGGAATATGGTCAAGAACTCATTCACTTAACTAATGTATAAGGCACAATTGAGTAAACCAAAATTTCAGAACCACATGTTTATACAAAAAAAAAACGTTATTTAAAAGTAAAAAGATATACTAAAGATAAATATTAAAACCAAAGAGAACTGCAGACATTTCAAGATGTAACTTAACGTTAAGCGGTTTGCTTCACATCTGAGCTGGTTTGACAGGTTCAGCGTCAATGAAGAAAAACACGATATACAAAATGACAGCCATCGCTACTAACACAGAGAAAAGCTGTTCAATTAATTCTAAATCATCCAATATTTTTGGAAGCAAAGTTTTCTTGATTCGGAATCATTAAAACGTAGCTTTCGAAATATATATTGACAAGACTAAATGTGACTAATGACGGAAGCTGTAATCTGACAGGCTAAACAAGAGTAGCCTAAAATACAATCGAAACATACATTTAGCATTTTACAAGTGTTTTCATAACGAATTCAACAATGTGACGATTAATAAAGCAGATGATAAACTCATTAGCTAGCTAGCTTTCATTAACTGAACATTTATTGCATTTACTGTTTTTCAAAGAAATCAAAATCAACATTTCAAACAGTTTAGATGAAAATCTTACCAATTTTTTTTATGTTTAATGTAGATGGTGTCAATGTTAGAGGTGGAAGATCATTGATACAATATTACGCTTTTTCCAGTACAATCCAACAAATGTAGACGCAGGGGGTCATGGGTAATGTAGTCTAGAACGATGGGAAATGTAGTTGGTTACAAGCGTGAGCTAGTAACCGGTATCTCGTTTAGCCTACTTCCTTACACACAGATAAAACGAACCTTTTTTTAAAAACTTGAGAAATCATTGGGAATAACATAGGTTGGTCACCAGTAATTTTCAGAGAGCTGATTATTTTTGTAGGCGACAGGACATAATTTTGCCTTACATATATAAATAAATAAAAATACATAAAATTACATAAGTGGTTTAATATTCACAGTAAACATAATAAATCCATACAAATTTGTTGATTTAGTAAAATCATCATCATTAATAACAGAAAAAAGCCTTATTGTCCAATCGTCATTCAGTCTAACAAATAATCAAACAATATTATCTTCACCAGTCTATATAATGTAGGAGTTTATTAGATTATTATTATTATTATTAGATATTTATTAGATAGTCTAGTTTACAAGGAGAGTGTGGTAAGTTGTGCCATTTTTAACCTATGTGGTACTCATGGCAAGAGAAAGGAGGCAGAACAACTAAAGCATTTAACTTTAACTATTCAAAACTTTCATTTAAGCCACAGGTTAAAAAGCTCTGTAACAAGATAAGATTCAGTTATTAAATTTTTGATTTATACGTGATTATGTGATTATACGTGATTATGTCATTTTAGGCTGCCCTAATTTATTACAACTCTATGATCATTTCTCATATCACTTATATTGTTTAACCACTTGGCCCAAGCTAGTATTCCTACTTTAAAGCCACTTAAATCCTTGTACAAACAATTTCTAAAACCCTTGATAAGAAAGTTCAATTTCACCATTTTTTTAATATTAAAGAAATACATTCTGTTTAGTTAGGAATTTTAATTACATACATAAATGTTATGTACAAAAGATGCATATCGCTCCTTGGCCAGAGCAGCTCTAGGACTCTCCGACCACTGCCTGGTTCATCTTATACCAACTTACAGGCAAAAACTTAAAACTACTAAGCCAGTATTAAGGACTGTTAAGAGATGGACCAACGGCACAGAGCAGGTCTTACAAGCCTGTTTTGAATGCACTGACTGGAGTGTTTTTGAAGCTGCAGCCACCAACCTGGACGAGCTCACAGAGACTGTAACATCCTACATTAGTTTCTGTGAGGAGTTATGCATCCCTACCAGGACCTACGTATCATTTAACAATGATAAACCGTGGTTCACACCAAAACTTAGACAGCTTTGTCAGGTCAAAGAGGATGCCTACATGAGTGGGGACAGGATTCTCTACAACAAGACCAAGAACACTTTGACAAGGGAGATTTGTGTGGCTAAAAAGAACTATGCAAAAAAGCTGGAAAACCAGTTTTCTGCTAACGACCCTGCATCAGTGTGGTCTGGTCTGAGGACCATTACCAATCACAAAGCATCTCCCCCCAGTATCGATGGCAGTAAACTTCTCGCTAACGACCTGAATATGTTCTACTGCAGATTTGACACCTTCGACCAGACACCCTCTACAGCCATCAACACCTCTACCTACCTCCAGCCACAACCGCCCTGACCATCTTTCTACACAGCCATCAACACCTACAGACATCTCCCTCTCCCCCCGGATCTTCAGATCAGTGAGGATAATGTGCGTCAGGTCTTCAGTAAACAGAAGAGAAGGAAAGCGCCAGGCCCAGACGGTGTCTCACCAGCCTGTCTGAGAACCTGTGCTGACCAGCTGGCTCCCATTTTCTCACAGATCTTCAACAGATCATTGGAACAGCGCATAGTTCCATCCTGCTTCAAACGCTCCACCATCATCCCAATCCAGAAGAAACAAAAGATCACCGGACTCAACGACTACAGACCTGTTGCCTTAACATCTGTGGTCATGAAGTCATTTGAAAGACTGGTTCTAGCATATCTGAAAGACATCACTGGACATTTGCTGGACCCCCTACAGTTTGCCTATAGAGCAAACCGGTCTGTGGATGATGCAGTCAACATGGGGCTGCATTATACCCTACAACATCTGGACAAACCAAGGAATTATGCAAGGATTCTGTTTGTGGACTTTAGTTCTGCCTTTAACACCATCGTTCCATCACTGCTCAAGCACAAACTGACCCACCTCTCTGTTCCTAGTTCTGTCTGTCAGTGGATCACCAGCTTTCTGACAGATAGACAACAGCTAGTCAGAATGGGCAAAATCACGTCTGACAGCCGCACCATCAGTACTGGTGCACCCCAAGGATGTGTTCTCTCCCCACTGCTCTTCTCCCTGTACACCAACGACTGCACCGCAAAAGATCCCTCTGTCAAGCTCATGAAGTTTGCGGACGACACTACTGTTATCGGCCTCATCCGGAACGGTGACGAGTCTGCATACAGACAGGAGGTGGAGCGGCTGGCTTTATGGTGCAAATACAACAATCTGGAGCTGAACACGCTCAAAACATCACTCACCATCATGAACAGCACTGTGGCTGCAGTGGAGTCATTTAGGTTCCTGGGCACCACCATCTCTCAGGATCTGAAGTGGGACACTCACATAGACTCTATTGTGAAGAAAGCCCAGCAGAGACTGTACTTCCTCCGTTCAACCTGCCACAGGAGCTGCTCGTGCAGTTCTACTCAGCTGTCATCCAGTCCATCCTCTGCACTTCAATCACCGTCTGGTTCGCCTCAGCAGCCAAATCTGAACTCCGTAGACTACAGCGAATAGTCCGGACTGCTAAACGAATCACTGGCACTACCCTTCCTACACTTCAAGAACTGTACTCTTCCACAGTGAGTAAAAGGGCTCGCAAAATTACCCTGGATGCCTCGCACCCAGCACACTTCCTGTTTGAACTGTTACCGTCTGGCCGGCGCTACAGAGCACCGAGCACAAAACTGCCAGACACAGCAAAAGTTTCTTTCCTCGGGCCATCTACCTCATGAACAGTTAATATTTTCCTATTGTGCAATAAACGTGCAATACTCTCTCATGCGCACTTGTACACAGCACCTTATAACAACATACAATGCAATACTTACGCATTTGCACAAAGCACCTTATAACCTGTATATTTATAACTATCTGTACATACATTTCAACATCCAGATCGTTGGACTGATTGCATCTCTGTTTAATGTCTATCATCTTCTTTTTTATATTTATTCTGTGTTGTCACTTGTCACTTTATGTACACTGGAAGCTTCTGTAGCCAAAGCAAATTCCTTGTGTGTGTGAAGCACACTTGGCAATAAAACTGAATCTGATTCTGATAACCCAATTTCACCACTAAATCGGTTTGTGAAAGTTAGAACTACTGCTACTACTACTACTTCACTGCTCACACTGAATTACTAGGGGTGGTGAAAGAGGGGATTGTATTATTCCTCTCAAAAAAGTAAATCGGTATTTTTAGTAAAAGCTACTAGGGAGTGCAACTCCATCCCACCAATAATTAGAAGATCACATTTCCGTTCTTCTCAGTTTCATGTTAAAAACAATATTTTGACAAATCAGCTTTGTCAACATCAGTACTGTACTCTTGACTGTACTGATTGTTTTTTCACTTTCTTGTACTCTTCTGCTGCCATTTGATCTGTGTGTGCATGTACACACTGTAAAAAATGTCCGTGATTTAACAGTACAAGTCTGGGTAACGCTTTCTTTTACGACCCGCAAAGTACCCCGTAAGTACAGTGAAATAACGGTGTACTTTTCTGTACGTATAGTATAAGTATTATGAACGTACGTGTAGGTATAAGGGAACAAACTGTAATGCTTGGGTAATAAGGGGGTTAACAACCAGATGTGCAACACGCAAAGTACCGCGTAAGTATATTGATTTTACAGTGTACTTTTCTATAA